>SNQJ01S0162646.1:4148-21425 GCA_010110895.2 Picea sitchensis
CTTGTTGATTGGATTGGATGCATACAAAAATTACTATAGAGGTGATAGTTATTGTTATTAGTACATGCACGAGACTTGTATGTACTAGCTACACATGCATTTCTTGCACATGTACACTAGTATGTATGAGTTTTATTGGCTTACTTACTGATAATGTTGTTTATTGGATATGAATGTGTGAACCATGTGTCATATCCCTTGCATCATAAAATTATTTAACTCTGGGACGAAGTTTCCTGAAGGGTGGGTGTATGTAACAACCCTAATTAATTAATTAATTGTCATAGTTAAATATTTGTTTAATGTAGATTAGTTTAATTAATTAATTAATTCATTGTCCTGATTAAATATTTTTTTAATGTATATTAGTTTAATTAATTAATCAATTAATAATCATGATTAATGTTTTTTTGAGGAATATTGGTTTAAATTAATAAATTTCATTTTGAGACTTAGTGTATCAGTAGATGACCCATTAATGGAAAGAGGGGATAAGGTAGTTGAGATTTAATGGGGGGATAAGGTGGGTGAGGTTTAATGAAGGGAGAAGGTGGTGAATAAGGAAAGGGGGGAAAGGAGGATAAGAGAGGGGGAAACACTTGAGAAGGGGGACTTTGTTTTGGGCATTATTTGTTTTTCATATTAGAGGACTGTATTACTGGTTTGGGCTGGGGGGAAGCTTGCTAGAGGATTTTATTACTGGTTTTGCGTGAGGAGCTTGTTGGAGGTCTGCCACAGTGGCACCTGTTGCTGAGAGTTTTGGGATCGGGGGCTAGGAAACCGCAAGGATTCCTGAAGCTAGGGAGCCAGAGAGACTCTGTTCCTAGATGACTGGGAGGAAAAGATTCAGTTTTTGAGCAGTGTCAAGCATTTTTCAGGAAGTTTCAAGTAGTTAACAACAACAAGAAAGAAAGGGACAAACTTCTTCTTCAAGAGGTATTTTACCACTATTAATTTTGTTCTGAATAAAAGTTATGATATGTATCTATGTATTGAAAATGTGTAATATATTGTGTAATCTATTTTGTGACTATTTTGGACTGTATAAATTGAGAAATTGATATTTAACTAAATAATTTGCTAGAACTTCAACATCAATTAGATAGATTTGTTGTAATGCAAACAAAAATAGAAATTAGATGTCAAGTTCAAGAAAAGAAAATTAATTTAGATTACAAATTTACCATTTAACTTTGAAGCCCTAGTGAAGAGTTTTACACCTCCTATTCATTTTCCTAACCTTCTCAATCACTTATCTGAGAACCTTCTAAATATGTTGCCAACTTATATAGACCATGTCCTCTTACACTTTTTTCTGGCTTGATTTTAAAATCATATTCTTGGAGTGTTGTCATCCAATTTGGTTTCTTATCCCCTAATTCTTTCTGAACCAACAAATTTCTAATTGAAGGGTATGGTACAATGACTTTTATATGTGACTTCAAGAGGTATGACTGGAAATGTTTAACTACTTTGAAAACAACATAGGATTGTTTTTTTATATTAGGATACTTTAACTTTGCATCTTGTAGTCCTAAACTCATGAAAGATATTGGGACTTCAAAACCCTCTGAATTCTTCTGAGTCAAAACATCTTCATAAGAAAAATCGGATGCAAAGGTATAAAAAATAAACTCTTTTTTTCAAAATTTGGACTCATTAAAGTTGGAGATTGAATAATTGCTTCCGTAATGGGTCTAAAAGATTATTTTTCTTTATATTCCCATTTAAAAAAATAATTATTCTTAATCATATCCTATAAAGGATTAACTATTTCAACAAAACCAAGAACAAATCTTCTCATAAAATTTATTTTCCCTAATAATAATTGCATATTTTTCTTACTATGAGTGAAATAAATATGAGAAATATCTTTAGTCCTTTTAGGATATATTATTATTCCAAATTTTGAAACAATGAAACCTAAGAGATTACCTTCAATTACACCAATTGTTTTTTTCTTTAGATTCAAATAAATCCCATATCTTCTACATTGATCAATTTGTTTTATCAAATGATCAACATTTTCATTTGTATCCCTGAGTAAACTTAATATCATCCAAATAAACAATCATTTACTTGTTTATTAATCCCCTAAATGAAGTATACATTTCCCTTTGAAATGTGGCCCCTGCATTAATTAATGTGAAAGGCATCTTCCTAAATGCATAAGTTCCCCATTTGGTTCTAAAGGTGGTTTTAATTTGATTTGGTTGTGGAACTAGAATATGATTATAACCATAAAAACCATCTAAAAGAGAAAACATTTTAGAACCAAATACACATTGCAAAATTTGTTCCATAGGTGGAACATGGTAATTATCTTTTTCAGAAGATTTGTTTAGATTACAAAAATTAATACAGATTCTAATATCCCAATTCTTTTTCCTTACTAGAACTAAATTTGAGACCCATTGAGAATGCTTGATAGAGAATATAATCTTGGCTTGTAACAATTTGTTTAGTTCTTTCTTGACTTGAAGCTCAAGATTTGGATGAATCTTTCTTAACTTTTGTTGTACAGGTTTAACATCTTTCTTAGTTGGAATGACATGCTATGTGATTTTAGTATCATCAAATTTCAAGTAAGTCCATGAAAATATGTCTTTGTACTCCTTGAAAAGTTTGATAATTTTTTTTCTTTCATAGGGAGAACAATTAATTTCTAGATTAATATTTTGAGGATTTTGATCAGTTCCTAAATTTATTACCTCATATTTCATATAGGAACTGTCGGTTTTACAATTTGTTTTTCCTTTGAATTTATCTTGTAGATACTAAAACTTCTCTAAACAAACCATTGAATTAGGAATACCATTTTCTATATTAGGTTTTGTTTCTAGATAAGTCTCATTATTTTGTTTGACATGTTGATTTTCATCAAAACAAACTCTTTAAAAGTACCTTCCTACATGAGAAAGTTCATTATTTGGCCATCAATGTAAAAAAATATCCAATTTGCGATGTTGTTTCAAACCAAGGGCTTGAAAATACATTCCACATAAAATTTATTATTAGAAAAATCTACTAAAGGGATTAACCTTGAAGAAACATTAGAAACCAAATTTGCATTAGTATTCAAAGCTCAAGGTACAAAAATAATGTTAAAAGAATCAAATTTATCGAGAAAACTCCATACCTCGCATTGATACTTTCTTAGGCAATTGGAAATGCATTTCATTGAATTTATTACCTATTTGGTTATGATTTCAGAATCACCTACAACTTTTATTGTTTTGAGTTTCAAATCTATTTCCTTTCTGAGACTTTAGATGAGAGCTCATACTCAACCACATTATTGGTACAATAAAACTCCAGTCTACATGATATCAAATTTTTATTTCCTTTAGGATCTGTGAGGACATAGCCATGACATACACCTTAATTAGACTTGGAGCCACCAAAATATAAAGTCCAAAAATATTTATTTGCATCAGAATTTACATCACTAGTTCCTAACTTTGTACAATTTGGTACAACAATCTGAGTGCGGTGTAGAATTTCAGAATGCAAACCTGTCTCTAAAAAAAGTGAAGATTTTGCAGAGAAATTTCCAAAGTAACAGTCTAGACTATAATTTCCCAAAATTGAATTTGTAAACATAATGGGCTAACTGGGGTCATTTAAATTTTTGACGTAATACTTTGTATTTTTTTCACATTCAACCTTTATCTGGTTTGTCTTATCGTTAAATGGAAACCATATATGTGACCATTCAATTGAAAAGTAATCATGAATTTTTTCTGACCAATCTCTACTTAAAATAAAACTATATGATTCAGGTATATCAACCACACTAATATCTATGATCTAATGGATTTTAGGATTTGAAGCTAACCCGATTAAGACATTTTTAACTCTCCTAAAACTTTAATGTTTGATTTGTCTAACTGTATGATTTGCATAGTATATTTCTTTGGCTATATGTTTATCTTTTTACAAATAGAGTATTGCATGACGTTGGATCAATATCCTCATTTTACTAAACAATTATGTACATTTATATTAAATATTTCAAATGTAAAAAATAAATGGAGGTGTTTGTGAACCATATTTATCTCCAATCAAGGCAACATGAACATTAGATGAAAAATTTTGAACTATTTTCTCCTTACATGAAGTGATTTGTAAGGTTTGTATAATTTTTTTTTTTTGGTTGAGTTAATTTTGATAATTCATAGAAGGAGATATTGACTCTAGTCTTGTTCATATCTTCCATGTTATCATAATATATAATATCATAATTCAAAGATGATTTGTTTTGACTAGAAGTTGTTTTGTTTATAGAGATTGATTTCTTTGTAGGGGATGATGTGCTTGGTGTGTTTGAAGTGGAAGGAGGACCTTTAATTCTATTATGAGAAACATAGATTTCTTTAGTTATATTATCTTTGTGATCATACATTACTCCACGAAAAATATCTCATATAACATTAATTAATGACTCAAGGGTTTGATCATGATCTCCTTGCTCATCTTATTTTTTTTTACCTTATTCTTCTTCTTCCATTGAAATGAAAACCTTGAACATGTTAATAAATGTTGGACAATTCTTCTCAAAATGGTTTGCTTCATGAGCTCGACAATAATGATATTGAGTAAATTATTCAAGATGTATTTCTTAAGGAGAAAAGTTTTGATTATTGGGAGGCAGAAGATTTCTCCTAAAAGGAGGTTTCCATGGAATTCTATAGGATGAAATTTCTCCCAAGTTTTTCTTTAGATATACAATGTCACTTGAGAGTTTTTTTATTATTCTTTGAAGACTATCCATGTCTACGATTTCTTTATCTTTATTTTCATCTGTGGTTTTGGTTATATTTTGTTTCCTAGCAAGTGGAAAAGTTCTCTTTTCTTTTGTTGTCGATTTTTCTGCAATGCTCTTCATTTCTTTCTCCACATCTAATGTTTCTTCAAAAATATTAGATAATGCAGTTTTCCCAGCTCTTTTAATGAAAATGGAAATTGAAGAAGGTAGAGATGTCATATAAAATTCAATAACTACATTATCGGTAGGCCTAGAATTTTCAGGTATTTTATTCATTAGCGTTTAGAATCTTTTATTTTTTCCTTATGATTCATTTTAATTCTTGATAATTCCAACACTAATGTTGCTAGGGTTTTATCCTCACCAAATTTCTTCATCAAATCAATTTCAAAATTATTCCAATTGTTTATAGACCCTTGTGGTAATGAAAAATACCTCATAGATTCTTTTCCATCAAACATGTATGGAAATAATCGACAAAGAACATCTTCATGTTGTACACTCATTAAACTAACTGCTAACATGATCTTCAAGTGATTATTTGACATCAATATTAAACTTGGGTAAGATTTTTTTTGGATTCTTGGGAAGGTCATGAGCAAGACTTAGAACTGCAACAACTCATGGTTCAATCCATGGTCTCCTTGGTACACTAATGATATTTCTCCTTGGAGAATGTCTTGGAATTCCTTGAGGATATTTCCTGAGACTTCCTTGTGAAGACGGTGGTTAAGATCCAAAATGAGTGTGAGGGGGAATGTTTTGGGGAGATGGTGGCTTACTAGAACCAAATTATGATTGAAAATCAATTTATGAGTTGTTAGGATCTTTTATTCCCATTAAGATGTTTGAAAGTTGAGTAAGGGGATTAGGTTCAAATATGTAAGTAAATTCACTAGCTTTGTCTTTCTTAGTCTGTTTTCGTTTTTCATGAATTATAAACTCAATAGGTGGTTGGCCAATTTCATTCCTTTGTGCCCTTGTCAAAACTCTAAATGCTTGTAACTGTGGATTAATAATGGGAATCTCTTCAAAAATTGCAGAATCTATAGGTTTAGTTTGTGAAAATGAAACATGGTTGTTTTGAGATTCTAATTCTTGTGGATTTTCAAAAGAAATAGGTGATTTGGACACCATACTTTGTTTAAGCTGTGAAACTACACTGATAGACTTTGGGATCCTCCACGCAGGTGATTTGGTATGAGATGACTAGATGGTTTAGTATAGATGGTTTCTCTACCCTCGACCCTCCTTTTAGTGCCAAATTGTTGATAGGAGAGAAAATACCTCTATCAACTAAGGTATAGCTACCTGATCATAGGTTCCAATTATACTTGATTTCGTTCGTAATAAGTGGGCTCAATTTTCCACTAAAGAAAGTTGTTTGTGGTCTGGAGATTTAATCATTTAAGATCAATAACTTTCTATATGCATTCATAATATAATATAAAGAAACAAAATTAACTAATTTATCTATCCTATCTCATATGAGAGCAATACTTAAAATATAAGATGCATAATTAAATGATTAATTACTAAGATAAGAAACAATTCATTATTCTTAGTAATTGTTAAGCATAGATGAATGATGTAGCTTATAAAAGATTATAACAAACATATCTACATCCAATCGTAATCAATGAAAATATATAAGACATAATGATAAGTTAATAAGATAGTAGAAAGAATTCATAAAGATTAATTAACTTTTAAATTCAAATACATATATTGTTAAGACTATAAAGAATTACTTTGATAACAAAATTGCATTCTCACATCCAATCTGTGATCAATTGAAAATTTTAATTGAATTATGGAAATAAATTTCACATAAATCTGAATAAATGAAATTGCATAACTCGGAGAAATGAGTTCATACAATTGACTACCTATTCAAACAAAAATGAGTCAAAATATCTCCGTCTTCAATATTATATCCAAACTGATAAAAATATTTGAGTATGAGTACAAAGTTTCCAACCCCCTTATCTCATAAGATGATATTACATTACATAATATTCAAAGTCTAAAACTATGGTCTGTTTCCTCATATCTTTCAATGGATTTTGGAAATAGAAAATTAGTTCCTCATTCTTTTTCTTGAGAAACATCATCTTCTTCATTGGTGGTGGACTCTTTGCTATATTTTCCCTCTAGCTCTTTGACATATGATTACCATAAACTAAATTTTTTTACCATTTGTGAAGGAAGAGGTGGATGTGGAATATCCATATTTAGTTTACAGTGATAAAGTTTCTTAGCAATATTTACATGCTCTATCTTGAACTTTGAGAGGAACGAGTCAATCATTTTTGAACATTCTGATGTAGGAGCATCAATCAATAAATTTTGAGATTGACCTAAGGGTCACTAACCATTTACTAAAGGAAGTTGGTTTCCTTAAATTTATTTTTATTTGTAATAATTGGGTGGATATCTCTAGAAGATATCATAGGATTTTATGGTTTGATTAGGTCCTAATTAGTTTCCTATAATGTAGAAAAAATAGTTAATTTAAGAGATTTTTATATATTTTGGGAGAATATTTAGTTGTTAGTTTTAGAGAAGATTCGAGAGTTGGGAGAGTTTTGATTTTGTTAAGTAATAAATATATTTTGAGTGTAAAGTGGTTTCATTATTGAGAATTATTGCATTGTATGTGATTGTGAAGTGCATAGGTCTTAGAGACCCAAGAAGGACTGTATTATTCATACTGAATATTTATTATTCCTTCTAGTTCTGAGAAAACATGTGAAATTGTGTCTTTGAGGTTCCAGTGTGTAAAATTTAAGGTTATGTGTGTAAATTTGTTATGCGTAGTAACCAGATAGAGGTTTTCATGTTTGTAGGATATCTTGAGCATCTTGAAGCATCTTGAGCATCTTTAAGTTTATCCTGCTGGTCTGGATCTCCTACTCACAAATGGATTAGTGATTGGGGGTTCTTATAACACACAAAATAACTTGAAACCTAATCCTATTAAAAAAACAGAATGAGATTAACTACAAAAATAATTCATGTACTTGAACTCCTCGTGCGATTAAGACATTTCGTCCACCAAGTTATCGTTTAACATGAGTTAGTATTTACATGAATAAAAACACACTTGTATAAAAGTAAAACTAAATTCTCTAATCCCTCTAGCATCTCCTCGACAATGATGCCAAAAATGTCAGTCAATTTTATTTCCATAATTTTTTTAAATTGAATTCATCAATCCGATAGTCTGTAAACTTTGATATGAAAGCACATGAAATGCAGGATCAAAACCTACTCTAGCCTAGCTAAATGCCAGCAAACAAATCTCAAACCCATACTTCGGGAACAAACACTAAGGATTCATGCATTGGGACACAAGAAGAACTAAGTGCTATAAAGGATCATATCACTGTATTTCATGGAGGCATGTTAATGTTATTAATCATGAGTAGCTAACTTAAGTGTCATGTCCTTCAATGGATTCCAGTAGTGTTACAAACTACATGAATTTAAATAAAATCTAATACAATGGAAAACTAAATGAAAAGAGATTAAACAAGGCTGGAAATAAATGAAAATAAATGTAACTAGGACTAAAGGATCATTCTTCAAATGGATACAATAGTGAGAACATAAATGACAAAATAACAAGAATGAAAGTTACAACAAACACATAAAATAATGATGAGTTTCTGAATTCTGAATGAATGACAATACTTAGACAATAATATATATATAAAGAATAATAAATGGGAAGAGATGCACCCTATATTCTCTTTGTTTGATGGATTGCAGATATGAAAATGTATAATAAATTCAATCAAACTTAAAATCAGAAAATAACAAAGTGAAAGTTGAAAAAAGAGATGGGGATGGATCAAGTTCTATGTGCATGGATTTGTTGGTACAATTAGAAAAAGAATTATCAAAGGCTTGAATAGAGAAAATTTCTCTCTATAATTCAATCTCTCAACATATCATATTTGGGCATAGTGATTGAAGAGGGTTTGTATTTCATTTATTGATTTTTGGAAGTGATGATGGAATCGATTTCCTTGAATGTGCAACACAATTATAGTTTAATCAATTCACATAAAATAATTGAGGCGCAACTATGAAAGGTAATGGGTTCTTGTATTTTTTAAATTTCTATTGTTTTGCTAACACACACAAGATATTACATAACAGAGATAGAACGCCAATTATGAATTATGAAGGGAATAACAAATAGAGTTTCATAAATGGAAATGGATTTGCATACAATTGAAGAGTATATCCCAAGCATTAATCTAATTGAAATCAAAATTGCAATTGAACATAAACTAATTAGAAGTTATACCACACATAAATAAAAAGGAAATTTAATGAAATAAAACTAATATGTTGAACCAAAGGAAATACAAAAATGCTTACTCACACTGAGGAGCCCTTCCCTGGTGGCCAATGCTACTAGGAAAGATTGGATCAAACCAAGAAGATGCACCACAATTCAACAACCATCAATTTTTCATTCACATCAAAAATTTGTTACAAATTGGTCAAGAATGAATTTATCTCATACAAAATTTCTGATCCCCTCCCCTGATCCAAGAGGCTTTACTTATACAAAAAAAATTAGTAGGGAAGGATATAATCGAATCCCCAAATCCATGAGATGTTAAAACACATATCTAAATTTAGAAAATTGGCCAATCATGAATTCTAGGCAAATCATGGTTAAAGAACCAAGCATATCTCCCAAACCATTTACAATTTTGAAAAAAAATTCTCATGAAGGCTAAATGGCCTCATCCTTCACAAAACCCATGTGACTGATTTTCAACATTCACCTTCATCTACTCGCCATTGAACCTGTAAAATTGTCTCTTTGTTATGGAATATGTAGGTTTGACTTAGTGCTTTCTCTATAATAGGAGATCCATAGATCAAATGGACAGGTGGATGAGATTTACATACCTATTTGACGCTTCCCATATGTCCCTATTCTCTTCCATGCTGACCACAACCCTGTAGATGGACAAATCAACTATAGAAACACATCTGAGTAATGGATATAGAACTGTAAATATGAGTTGCTACATAATCAAAAGATTATGTAGCTACTCGTCAAAATAATGATTAATTAAATCAATTGTGCATTAAGAAATGTGAAATACAATTAAGAATAGACAATTTTGCCTCTAACCCTCTTCAATGCATATATTATGTAGCTAAGCATGTTTAAGTGGAAAACAAGAGTAAAGTGTAACATAAACGAGGAATAGGTATAGGTTGTGAATGTGAATAAAAGATAAAACCATGTAAAAATGAGTCCATTTTTAGGACTAAAGAAAGAGTGGTGGCAAAATAGTGAAAACAAGTCTAAGGAATTGTAAGGATGACATTTAAAGTTTTTCTTGGTTGAGACTTAAATTCTTGTCAATTTAGGTTTTGGAAAATTTATTGTATGATCTTTTCATATGTGTAGTAAAGTCAGTGTCAGTATCTGGGTTTATTTATTTTGAAATTTGGTAACTTTTTCATCACTTTGTTTTCATTGTTGTGGTAAATATCTCTTTTTCAAGATGGATTTTTTGGATTCTACCATAGAATCCATTGGCATTCTAGTTGCTCAATAGTTCAAGACTTCCATTATAATAATTTATCAGCGAGGTATCAAATCCTATCCTTTAGCAATGAGGAATGAGTTGTAACAACCCCTATGTTACGTCATAAACAACTGACAACAACAAGAGATATGTATATTATTTTTGTTCTCACTGAACCCGTGGAACAAGATAGTGACGTACATAAAAAATATGCATTATATTTCTTTCATCTCATTGCACAACTATATTTAGATGCACCTTCCATGTATTAATGATCTGCCATATCACATCATTACCACATACAATAAGGGTAAAACATCACGATTATTCAAGATCAACCACAACCAGTTTCATCACACGACATCATTTCTTCTAATAGAATAAATCATCATGCAAGGAAATCAAGAATATCTACCCATCCAAGCTACCTGCAAGGTTAGGACCTCCAAGACACATAATCAATGCTCAAGTCTAGGATTCATTCGATTGATTTTGACCATTTAAGGTCTCAATACTGGAGACTATTCTAAGGAACACAGAAGTATCTACTTCCCATACCTTCAATCTATTCCATAAATCAAATAATTTCTAGTATTCTTATGTACAATTTTTTTTCAAATGTCACAGAGAATCTGGTGTCTTAGTCATCACCTCATAACACAATGTATACTATTTCAATAATTCATCATCTTGGTTATTTAAAGAATAGGAAGCAATCCAATAAAAACAAGACATACACTTAATCAGTAACAGAGACCTTCAACATGCAACCTAAAGATAACAATTTCATCTTACTCCATTTTACTGGGAAAAGTGACAATCCTATAGAGTACATCCAAGTAGAAATATTGTAACAACCCCTCCATTACGACTAACAAAAGATAAGCACAATAGGCATTTTTTTTTTTTAGAATTAGGAATTAGAATCAACACATAATCCAAGCATCGCATAATCGATGACATCATAATTAAAGAATTACAAGTGACACTCATCGTAATCAATAACGATGCAACCAACACATCAACATAATTAGTAATGACTCAAAATCAACACATCATCACGTTAGATAACGACACATAATAAAAAAGCATTATAAATGGTGACGCAATATCAACTCAACACAATCAATTGGAATCATCAATACTTTTAATCACTCAACTCATCACATAAAGATAATCATTAGATAACACAAGGATAACAGGAGATACCATAACGATAACATAAAGATAACATAAATACGACATAAAGATACTACCCACCCAACCTACCCTACATGGTTAGGACCTCCAAGACACATAAGAAACGCTCAAGCCCAGGATTCATCTGATTGATTTTGACCATTTAAGGTCTCAGAGCTGGCGACTATTCTGAGGAACAAGGAGGTGTCTACATCACACTAACACAATCAAGTCTACACTCAACTATATAAATCAATCAATCTTAAATGACAATTAATCAAGGCGCGAGAGAAATCATCAACTTTAATTTCATGGCACACAAGTAATTCTAATTGTATAACCCATCATATATCAACATTAACTTCAATACGCAAGACTAAGAAAATACATAACCAATCATGCACCAACATTTGATACCTGGCGCAAGCAAATCTAGTCTCTCCATCCCTTATTCATTAACATTATTCCAAGGTGCAAAGAGTAAACAAATTCTAAAGAAATCATAAATTTACAAAGTTAGAGGCGCAAGAGTAATTTGAATGATTGAATCAAACATTCATCCACATTGATTTCATGGTGCACGAGAATTATAACCACTTAATTAAACATGTGTAACATTATTCAATGTGTGCAATCAATCTATTAACTTAATCATTCATCGACATTAAATATCCATTGCGCAAGAGTAACTATCCCTTTGTTCCTGGCACAAAAAATTCAAGTACTCCATCGATCATACATCAAACTAATTACATAACTCAGCCTATCAACATTAAATTAAGGATGCATTAATTCAAGGATGCATTCAATTTACATGCATTAATTTAAGGACACATTCACTTTACATGCATTAATTTAAGGACACATTCACTTTACTTACATTAATTCAAGGACACATTCAATTTACGTGCATTAATTTAAGGAAACATTAAATTTACATACATTAAGACTAGATAATCAACTATACGTAAGGAATGAGAATCCACAAGAGCAAGAGCATAATTCCTTATGTGTATAATTATCTAACATATATGTATTATTAACTACTTGCACAAGTGATTATTATCAATAATAAATTTCCAGTCAATTATTGCCCCATCATCGTATCTAGCTCGTATCATATTGTATCGTCGTTTAAGTAGCATGCCAGGATACATACTTCGAACTTGAATGTATTAAAATAATTTATTTTTTTTGTGTGAGAATTTTATCTGCAATTTCCAATATTCTGGAATTTAGTGCGCTCTACTAGATTCGAGGAATAGTAGTTATGAGGAGTTCATTACAAGGTAATTTTGATTACTTAAACGCCTTCAATGAAATTATAATTATTGTAGTAAGGAAATAGATAGCAATAAATTAAATACAACCTAGATGCTAAAAGAGGAAGGTAAGTGGCATGACAATTTACAACATCACATGACTATACCCAAGGCATTAAGAAAACAAACAGGTTAGAATACAAAGTTTAAATTAACAAACAATTAGGGCATCATAATTAGGAATTGGTAACTGAAATAAAATGGAGTAAAGGCCCCAACAACTTCATAGAATGAATCCTAGAAAATCACGAAGAGGCTTTACTGCCCAGGATGCAAAGAAGGATTGTGGGGACGCTGGGTAAGTCCTAGCTATAATCACTCCGCTGATTTAGAAAAAAAGCTCAAGAACTCAACGCAAGGGCACAGAGTATGACTATGACAAAAAGGATGAGGGTGAGACTGGAATCATAGAGATTTCATGCCAAAAACAGATATTTGGAAAGGAAAAACATTGGGATATTGTACCCATACAAATCATTGAGTAAAAGTGGTAAAGTCGCTAAGTAAGGAGTGGTAAAATCATTGAGTAAAGGTGGTATAAACGTTGGGTGAAAACCAAGTAAACTCCCAGAGTAAGCAGTGGTAAAATCATTGAGTGTAATTAAAGGAAATGTTGAGTATTTAAGGGGAAAATGCAGAGCATCCCCTCCCATACACACTTGCCTCCTTAATTCTAAAATTTCACAGAGGATAAAGCATAACAAACGTTGAGCATCAAGGGAAATTGTAGGGATATTGTACCTAAAAATATTGCAGAGAATTCTTGCCAAAATACAGAGATCTGGGAAGGAAAATCATAGAGGAGAATAGCTGAAAACAAAGAGACATTTAACTTGCCTTCCAGAACAAATTCATGGTTGCCATCATCAGTTATTTATTATTAAAAATATGACACAGAAACAATCAATTCATAGAGGTGACTGTTGTAATTTCATTGAGGGTAACTGAATTTGTAGAGGGTAAACAAAAAGGGGAGAAATTAGTGTGCAATTTGTTCAAAAACGTAGAAGTAAATATTTTACCCGTTGGGCGAAATTTGAATACGCAGAGATGAAGGAAGAACGTGTTGGGTGATTGTTCGATGCAGAGTTAAGGATAACCTTTGTTTGGTGATTCTTCAATGCATAGGTAAGGAGATGCATTTCATTGGCAAGGGAAAGAAAGTGCAGAACTCACAGCTCCAAAAAACAAACATAGAGATTAAGATCCCAAGGCACTGGGAAAAAAGGATGAAGGCGCAGAGATTAACTTTACCATGATACATTTTTGTTTTCCTAACCAAAAATTCCTAAAGGAAAGCGCAAAAAAAGTAAAATAAACAACAAATAAAGATTCATCAAAGCACATATTCCCTAGGTTTTCCCAAGTAATTTTCATCCAATAAAACTTAATACAATGCAAACTCACTGAAAATACCATAACCGGCGAGATAGGCTTGATGACGATCCTTGGCACCTGGCGTTCCCTTCCTTCGTCCTCTTTCTAACCATTGAGACTTCACCGGTACCTCCCAACCAGCGCTAGGGGTACTCTTCTTCCCCCTTAGCCCCCCGAGCTGCAAAGGGACCACACATAAACACAACCATAATCCTCTAGCTCCCAGCTCGCCTCGCAAGGTAGAGCCACCACTCTCTCTCTCTGTCTCGAGCTGGGTATCCCAACTCTCACAAGTAAAACCAGTCATAATTTCTGCAACATAACCTTACTCATAACCAGTGTGTCCTATTCCTCCTCTCAACGATTTCTTTTATAGAATTTTTGTTAGTGACAACTTGCCATTTGTACATTTAATTCCATTTTTTTTTAAATTAATTAAGAATCATCCCCCCCCTCATACACTTGTCACCTGTTCCCTTGGTTGCACCAATAAATCCACAATTCCATTTAATTAAATGTCATATTCTCTCACCCATCCTAAAGGTGATCCTAAAATCACTCCTAGTTTTCCCTTTATTCCTTTTATTTCCCATTTATGACTGGCACCTTTCTAAAATAGAGTGGAGTTAAAATAGGAATATTGTCTAGTTAGACTAGACTCTAGATACCTTTATATGCTTACACATTCTTGTATGCTTTATTCCTTTCTCATTTTAATTTCTAATTTGGTATTTTACTTGCACAATGTGTATTAAATCACTCTTTAGATTTGTTTTATTGATTTCTTAAATTGATTTACTTCACCCCTCATTATTTAATTCATAATTTAGTTTTTAGTCTTCTCACTAATCTTAGACTTAGGCTTAGTTACATTTTTAATTGCACTAGCTTAGACCCTTATGGATTATGCTTAAAAATCCATTCTTTAGTCAATTAATTAATCAATTAATTAATTCGACAGGTGCTCAATATTTTACAAGGTTTAACATTCTCTCAAAGTTTTCTAGGCCAGCTAGATTCTTTGACTCATTTTGTTTTTAAATTTCATGATGTACCCTTCAAGACGCACTCAGTGCTCCAAGGGTGCCACTCACCTTTGATTCAATTTTTAATTTTGCGATGTGCCCTTCAAGACGTACTCTGTTCTCCAAGGGTGTCAGTTACCTTTGACTGGTTTTGGTAGTTGTCTAACCCTTGGAGTAAATACTCCATTCAGGCGACCTTGTGAGAGACTAAGGGATTCTAAGGAATAATGACCCTGCCTTATTGTGCGCCCCTTAGAATCTTCGTGAGCGACTAGGTAATCGTTAACCTACAATTCGATCCATGATGAGAGTGCTAGTAGGCTGTGACATGGGTGCTGCCACACCTCTCCCTCATTATCTGGTTGTTGTGCATGGCCCCTTTACTCCTTATGTGAGTCTGATTAGTAAGCAATCGTCATCCTACATCCATCAATGACACATTGCCAATGATCCATAAACAACATCATAATATACCCGATCATATGTCACATATGCATAAATAAAATACTCAAACCAATACAATCCACTCCCTGACTTGATCCAAAGTCCAAGGAGGTCCATTGATTCCATCAACATCCTCAATCTGTCAAGTGTCCTACACACTTAGGGGAACTCGTCAATAACATCTGCCAATACATATATATCCATAGCATAACATCATAATCCATCAACATCATCATAAGAATCCACAAGAGAAACAAACAACATATATTAAAACCATATCACTTGCACGCAAGTGTCCTCAAATAATAAGTCAATAACATGTGCTCACAAGAGCAAGATGTTACAAAGATACTTATCTATATCACAATTTAAATAAGGAAAGGAACAACAGAGAAAATCTCTCAGCAAAATGTAGAGATCATAAGCTTACTCTATACTTTTATGAACCAACTGATATTGTGAATAAATAAACCTGCAACCAAGTGAAAGTTTGTTCTAAGATTGAGTTAATAAGTTTCTGTAAGGAACCTGAAATTCCTCTTCTGGGTGTCACAGTGCAATACTTTCAGAGCCAACTCTAGAAGTGCGTGGATAGGGTTCTTGAAAGCCCAAGTTTAGAAGGAATAGTCCTTAGTGTGAAAAAATGTCCTCTCAAGTCGGGAAAAGGTCTCTAACCTTCATAAATACGAAGCTCAAAAGAGATAGTGTGAACATACACAGGGGATGAGCAAAGTACACACTCAACAATTAGAATCCGAAGATTAGGAGGAATGCGCTATTGAGCGCTAGAGTTCATTTCAAAGGAAAATATCAAGAGGGACAACGTGTGTAGGTTTCAAAAGAGGAATTCAAAGGTTGAAATCCCTTTGAAGGAAACTAGTGGATGAGATTTGATCATGAGGAAATCAGAATCCCCACGATTGTTCAATCATACAAATGATGCGCACTTGTTAAAACCTAGAGACCTTTGGGATTTTTTTCTTCGATGGATTAAAGTTGTTTGTAATAAGTGTGCCTTGAAACCTGAATCACAAGGTGGATATACACTGTAGATTGGTGGGAAAATACTAGCCATTGGATCCATAAGAGTCCGACGATTCAACGAGTTTGAGTTCGGAGAAGTGAAGAGTTGAAAACCCTACAGCTCTGAAGTCCCGCAGTAAAGGACAATCGTATATCTAAGGAACAATCACTGACCAATAGATCTATGAGCCTATGCTCTTCGACGATTTGGTAATTTTCTACTCCGACAAAATTAAAGACCATAGGTTTAAGGTGAAGGAACTTTCAGAGTCCCGAATTTAAGAGTAAATCCTCATCATTAAAGTTGGTTACACGTGTCATGGTGGATGGAAGTTATTTGGTGAGAAAAGTCCTGAACTCTTAGAGCCCAGATGAAATCCTGATCATCATCAAAAGTTTAACAAGGCCCGTCCAATCTGTGGTTTTGGCCTTTGCAAATGATCCAGTGTTGACGGACGAAATTGACCGTCCGCCAACTGGGAGAGTGGAACCGGTCCGGGGTTGTCTAAATAACCCAAGCCGTTTGGAATGGACCACCCTGACGAGTTTAACGGCTCCGTTGGCCGCTCTAA
>SNQJ01S0162649.1:0-21429 GCA_010110895.2 Picea sitchensis
TGCAAGGTGTGCATAGTCGCCTGCAAGAAGCTAAGTCTTGCGTAAGAATCAACTGCAAGGAGTGCACAGATTGGAAGTTCGACTAAGTGTTGGAGTAGTCCTCTAAGGAGTCAAAGGGTTCAAGAAACAAAGCTCAAGAGAGATAGTGCAGAGAAATCTTCAAAGTGAATGAATCTCTAAAGGATTCACGAGTTATTTGTCAAGATCTATTTAAGAGGGAGTGAGATCGTTCTAGATCATTGGATCTGGGCAAAGTGCACGAGCTTTAAGTCTCTATGTGCACATATGAGCGAGAATTCACCGAAGTCCCAAAGAGGTTAGGGGTTGTCCATCATCTAGAGGGACATGTGGTGTAAGATCCACAACTCCGGAGCGGGAGCACTTCATAAGTTTTATAGACAAGGAGAGAGTGAAATCACTAAATAGCCGAAGGCTGAAATAGACCCTGGTCGTTGGTCGCTAGGAGGTACATGTCAACAGATATGAGACTTCTGGGAACATCACTTCGAAATATTTCAATTGTGGAGTGTGACAAACTCTCGAAGTCTCGAACGCCGAAGTAGATCGCAACTGTCTGTTGCCAAGGACATGTGACGAGATTCCGTCATCTTCGAGTGAAACCATTCCGAGAGAAAACGAGTGTACAGGAGTTGAAACTCTCGAAGCATAAAGAGTCGAAGTGGATTGTGGTCGCTAGATCCAAAAGGACACGTGTCGACAGATTATGTAATTCGGGTGAAAGTAATCCAAGAAGAAGCAAAGGCAGAGAGTTTGAAACTCCTGATGCCCAAATAACTGAAGTGGCTTATGGTTGTCGATCTGTGGGAGGCACGTGTCAACGGATCATGAACTACGACTGGAAGCGCTTCGGGAGAAAGCGAGCATGGAGAAATTGAGACTTTCGAAGGCCGAAGTCCTGAAGTGGACCAAAGTTGTTGATTTGGGTGGACGCGTTGCACTTGATCCAAAATTTCGGGTACAAAATACTCTGGGAGAAAGCAGAGGTTGGAACATCCCAAACTCCCGAAGCGCAGAGTCCCTAAGTAGATCTCGATCGTTGGTTGCGAAGGAGGATGTGGATCGTTGATCTGGTCCCAATTAAAAGTGCCAAAGTCATGAAATGCCAGGAGGTTAAGCCTTAGATCACAGCCTGAGGTCACATGCAGAGACAAATTAGTGGAATGAGCTAGCGCCCATGGGAGTTGGGATTTGGAAAAAATGCTAAGAAAGAAATAACCGCGGTGTCCATTGATATGTGAATGGAGATTGACGGTGGGGAATCGTTGAGGAGTGCGAAGGTGAAATGAGTGAACGTGCTAGTTCATGGCCTGCTATTCACCAATGTTGTTGATCTCGTTAGGAAGGGGGATCGACCACCACGATTAGGTCGAGGTGGGTGAGAACTTTTCTGATTACAAAGGTAGATATCTCTGATAAAGAGCGAACACGTTGGCTCCCCACAATCACTGAGAACCATCAATCGATGAACAAATCAGTAATGACTAGATCAAGACCATGAAAAACCTGAGAGTCATAACATCGCCTATGTTTGATTCAGTTTGAGACCAGCAAGGTCTCGAGGAGCTAATCCAGATCAAGGAGATTAAGATCCTAGATCGGGAGGTCGCGTAGCCCCGAGGGAGAGTAAAGGGGGGGTCTTGCATCAAATCCATTTAGACTTTTTAGCAACTAATTTTTTATTTGGCTCTGCTCTTCTTGAGCCCTTTATCAACTTTTCATTTCTTTATTTGTAGCTCTGCACTTCTCTCTACAACTCTTTATTGTCTCAACTAACTCCACAAGATCTTTCCTACTTCCATGTCCATTGGACCCTGAATTATAATCCTCAATATACCCACACACTCTTCATTTATGATATTTGATCTCCTTGTTAGCAATATCTTGCCATGACTCTATCTGCTTGAGTGTTCCCTTGCTCATCAACAATACCTTGTTAATAAAAAATCAACCCCTTTTTATTACCAGGTTGTTGCACTTCCAAATGTGCCTCCATACCTCTGCATAGGCACTATAATGAGTATCTACACTTTTCCTAACCCAATACTCACATATGGCATGCACTTGTATCATTTTGAAATATTTTCCAAAATTGACATTGTTTCGAAAAAAATCATATTGAGTAATGCATGGTTCACAGAGTCCAATTTCCTTTTTTCTTGTATCTTTATAAAACAACCAAACACTTCCTTAGAAAACTTAATCATTTTTTCATGTTCTCCTCTGGATTACCTTTCCAATGGTTATACCCATGCCTTGTTCTGATTTCATAGCTAAAATTTATGGCACTCCGAAATCAATAGTTTCACCCATTTTGCACTTGTTTCATTGGTATGATTAATCTTAGAGGCTAACTTCTATAAATAAATAAATATGGCGATAACCCAAGATTTTTTTTATATCGGGCGTTGATAGTATTCCCGATTTTCAATACACAACAACTCTTAGATTCAAGATCTGATGCTCCATCCAACTTTTGCATCAATTTGAATCTATCAACTTTGTTCTTTTTGCATTCCTCGTACTTAGAATTTTTTAGTAGAAAATGGCTATATCTCTAATGGATAAAAAAGGGGAAAAACTTCCTCAAGACAAATTTGTCTGGATTGATGAGTAGGTAAAATGTTGAATAGATAAAAAAAATTGGATTGCTGATCTAGGGTCTATTTTTCTTCTATGAAGATTTCAAAAATCCCCCAAAAGTGTCTGAGAATAGTGGATTTTTCCCTATTTGGGCACCTCCAGTCCAACTCCTTTTGAATTTTGCCAGAATCTCAATTGGGTATCTTCCGGAGGGGTGATGGAGCAATAGGAGTTAGCCAAGATTTCCTTCATGTCCACAAGGCAGAAGCCCAACCAAGTTTTGGGTCTGTGTAAGGTGCCACCACGACCTCGGTAGGAGGAGCTTCCTCTTGCCATATGAAAGGAACAAGGAAAGAAGAGCGCAAGATGCAGTAGCAAGGAGGTGGAGGAAGTGTCCACCATAGGGTGGAGCAAATAATATGTGGGTCGTATCCATCATTAAGCAGAGTCGCTCCACCACCTTACTAGATCACATGCGAAGGACAAGAGGATCAAAGAGGTGAGGTGAGTGCAGGATCATGAGTCAAATACCATGACGAAAGAAATCAAGTGTTGGGATAAGACAGGGGCGAGAGAGATTAACTCGCATGGGGAGGTGATGTGGGTGATGGAGGCGGATGGCATCTATGGACAGCGCGGGGGGGGCAGGTGGAGGGGGGGGTCAGGGGCCCACCTTCACTTTGAATGCTTCCCTACCACCCCATGAGGGGGGATTCCAACAAGAAGTTAAAAACCTTGAATGAAACCAATTTAGCAACACAACAACATTTAAATCAAATATATACATAATGGAGATTAACATAGAAAACATAACATAAAACTTATTTTTTAATGGGGAAACCAACTGGCTATCTACCAAGGATGTTCCTCCCAACAATAGGCTTTCTGTTCCTTTTCTCTCAACAACAAGGCACCCCCAAGCCAAGTTTATGAATCCACAAGGATGTCTAGCTCTCTTGTCCATTGTCCACACACTCAACAATCCAATTCCCAAGTTTCTACTCCAACAATTATTCCAATCCACCAGCTCTCTTTCCCCTCAACCTGCACATGGTCGACGAGGAAATCTCTTAGTTGGGGACTCCAGGAATTATGAGTTGTTACAAGAGTGCTCACAACATCCATCTCAAGGATCTTGAACCGTTTGCTCAACAAGAAATGAATTTACCGACACAACCTCATTCTTAGCATTAAATCACAGTTCCACCAAGCTGTTATAGGAATCCAACCTAATTTTCGGTGTCAAGCTCAACCCAACAAGTTGTCTTTCCATGGCTAGTTCTCATTCCTGTCACCCATCTCCTCTCTTTCTTCCCAAAAGCAACATGTAAAATCTTTCCCAAAAACTAACTTGAATTTCCCTTTCTCTCATGCAAGATTTGACTCTCACATTTCCCAAAATGTAGTCGTACTTAGAACTTGAATTTCCCTTTCTCTCATGCAAGATTTGATTCTCACATTTCCCAAAAAAAGTGGTTGTACTCAACCCATCTTGTCATAAATTAGTGAGATGAATTTTCCCACCATCAATTTCTTATTTTTATTATTTTATTTTTTTTACACTGGGGAATCGGCAACTTGCGGTTCTCATACTCACATGACACATGGTCGACAATTGCCCGCTTTACCACTTTCATAACCTCCTGTACATCACATCCCACGAAGCATGGAGCACACAAGTAAATCTGGGTGAGAATCGAACTTGAGACCTCCTTTACATATTACTTTCCTTCCATTTACACAACACTTCCCAATCAGTCTACACTTCATGGTGAGCCCCAATGACTCTTATGACCATTCAATGCTTCCTTGACAATTATAATGAGATAAAACATTAATATAAAATCAATGGATTACTAGAAATGGAGGAACTCTTGGACCTCCTTTTATCCTCTCAGGAATCATAGCCCCTTTGATTGTTACCGGCCCTTGTATCACAACCAACCATGTTTTTTTATTATTTATTCCAATGTCCATGAATTTTTGGTCTAATATCAATATCAGATATCAATACTTTTATGTATTTGATATAATTAATATACCTCATGTATTTGATGCATGAAGGGGATACCTTGTGCCACAAATAGGGGGTCTCATACACCAATAAAAAAAAATTATAAAAAAAAAAAAAAAAAAAAAATATTATTTTTATTATTATATTAGACAATATATATATATATATATTTTTTTAAATCCTAAAATTTTATACTCCCACACTTTAAAAAAAAAAAAAATTATTATTATTTATTTTAATGCTATGGATGAAATTCTTCTAAAATTTGGTTAAAATGCATATTTTCATATCTACAAGATGTATACTTCCATATTGGGAGCACCATACTAGATTTTTGTTAGAGTTTTTTGCACCTAATCAGATTGAATTTGTATTCCTATTTAGATTTTTCTACTATGGTACAAATAATGGCATCCTTTGAAGAATGACTAATTGCAAGATTTCCAATATATTTGAACACATAAGTGACCACTAGTGGCCAAAGTCCGCCAAAAAACATGCGTGGACCACATGCGCTTTTTGGCAGAGTTTGGCCTCTACTGGTCACAACATATGCCTTTTAACAGACTTTGGTCACTAGTGTAATACCATGTGTTCAAATTTACTGGAAATAATGGAATTAGTCATTTGTCTTAGTGGAATGCCATTGTTTATACTATGTAAAAAGGTTCCATCTCGCTAATGTTTTTTTGCACTAATATATTTTTCTACGTTAGAAGCTGTGGAATTATGCAAAGTTGAATTTTAAAATGGAATTCTTATGTTATTAGGACATCATCATCCATGGGTATTTTTTATTTGAAGGTTTATCATTTCGTCTTATTCATTCTTTTGCATTCATGAAGCATTTGATTTTATATAGATGTTACCAAGATCCTTTTGAAGTGGTGGTTTTTCTTTTTTCTTCATTTGTAAAGTTTTTTGATTGATTATGTGGAGTCATAATCCAATTCCTTTGAAGTGATTGAAGTTGGCATTGGGTTGAAGTTTTGATTCTTGTATAAACATGTTTGATTATTCACAAATTGTGTCATATCAGTGTGACATGGATGAGATACAAATTGTTCTAGTTGAAAAGAAAATTGGAAAAATCACTTCATGGATTTTAGTTTATTGTCAATCATATATCCAATAAAGTACATTGAATACACTAGTTTTCAACTAATAATCTTTCATGGTGGAGGCCAAGTGATGAGATATAAATTATTTATATATTAATAGAAATTGAAATAATCACTCATGGATTTGAGTTTATCACATCATAAGCATCCAAGAAAAGCATTGAATACACTAGTCGTCAAGTAATGATGTTCATGGTGGGATGGCCTCCTCACAACAAAATTTTCTCCATGTAAAGATGTGGGAAAAGGTATATTCTCTTAAAGATGTTTTTCTTTGGTTGAATAAACCCTTGAATGGTGTCTAGTTTTCTACTAGGTTGGTCCCAACAAGTTCCTCCTCCTTTGATGTCTAAGAAATACTTGCCTCTTTCTCCTCATTGTGGATAAGATGGACTTAGTACTATATTTAAGCTTACTCCTAAATGTGTTAAGGATGACGAGGATCATTCCTTCAAACATGGGATGATATGCAGGTTTGATGGATTATGGCCTTGCTAAAAAAATCTCAAAAAGAGGATTATTGATACTTGAAGATCTTTCTTGGAGGATTTGGTGTTGACCCACCCAAATGCAAAGGGATTTGTTTTCTTGATGTTAAATTAGAGTAGGAAATACCACGAGTCAGAGGGATGACTTAGAGAATGTATTAAGCTAGTGTAATTAGAGAACCCTATAGTGTCCAATTAGTTTGCTAATTACATTGAAATTTGAAAGAAAGGAAGAAGAGGAAGCCCATCATTATGCATGATTATCAATCAAGGGTGTTAGTAGTAGGTGGACCCTTAGAAAGTTATGTAAAACAATGATGATTGATATGTGGCTCTTGGCGAACAAAATATATAGATAGTTCTTTGGAACTATACAAATGGTCAAAAATAATATTTCACCTTGAATCTAGTCTCTGGATTGTATGGATCAAAATAGAGAATATCATACATTAACTCATATGAAAAAAATTGTAAATTACTTATGATGGAAAATATTGTAAATTGATTGTCTTGCTAATAGAATTTCTTTTTGCATAATAAAAATTAACTAATAATGCCCATGTCACTATAATTAGAACTTATAAATTGGAGTAGAAGAAAAACCAAGGCCCTTGTGCATGGAGGAGAAATACTTAAATTATTGTTTAGAGAAAGAGAACATGAAATGTTTAACATGTCGTTCACTCAAGTCTTTAAAAAGTGTTTTGATAGCCAAAATATTCAAAGTTTTTCATTGTCTTTCACAAAAACCTTTAACCAAATTTATCAATATGAAGGTTTTGACATTCACTTGATTCAAACTTCTTAAGAAAACCAACATGATCTATTGCATTAACTATTCAAGATAATGAGCCATCAATTCACTAACTAAATCAACTTCCTAACGTTAACTCCTCCCTATGTCATTATGATGTGTGTATTGATAACTTAATTTAGTCATTTCCCAAAATGAACTTTAACATTTTTGTTGACTAAGCTCTTAGTTCTTAAAAAATAAAAAATTAAAATTTTGACCTTATACTTTGGAGTATCAAGACACTTATGCATTAGTACTTGGTTTTATGCTCTAGTACTTGGACTTGTGCTTAAGTGAATAAATAATTGATACTCACAATGTCTTAATTGGTCTTACACATTGATTTGGTCCCGTTTCAAATGTTACATATAATATATTATCCATTGACTTTAACTCGACTCAAAGAAGGGTAACTTGAAATCTGTTGATGGAATAAATTTTTTAATCAAAGACGTGAAGGAAACTAAAAGTGGTGTGATTTCGACAAAAGCCCCTTGCACAACATGGATGAATGTCGCTAAAAATAGTCATTGGCCGAACTTAAAGAAAACTAGTCGGACCTTGACTCAACCTCTAATTTGGAGTAGGCTAAGGGAAAGTGAATAATCAATGCATAACCTAGTGCTACCATCACAACCACATACAAATATCCAACCAGACAAGTGAGAGGAGCTTGAGAAATGGGAGTGCCTCTTCCATTCATAGATGTGGGTGAAGGAATCCTAACAAGAGATTTTGCTTGTCGGGACAGCTGGAGTTAGAAGAACTGAAGGATATCTACTGTATTACTGAGATTGAAGATTCCAATGATGCCACATTGATGGGTGTTCTATATGCACTAAAAACACAATAAAACCATCAATTAAATTGTCGTTGGGGTAATTAAACTTAGAGTTGTAGCAAAAATATATGCCAAAGGTAGAAGGGTTGGTAGTAGTATAGTCTAAATTCTAAGGAAGGCTATTCAAGGGCTAATCTATTCAAGCAAAATATATTAATGAGAAAACCCTATCAAATAACTTTGAAACTATGTAACCTAATTATTTTTGGGCCAAGGATCGATGGATAGATCTAAGAAAGCAAGTGAAAACCCTATGCAAAGAAAACTAGTTCATAACAAAAAGAAAAAACTTATTAAGAAACATTTAATAATAAAACAAATAACAAAAGAAACTACTTAAACTTGCCAACCTAATATCTATGAGAAACTATCCTATGAAACAAGTAAATAAACAAGCAATCAACTATTCTACTAAAGAAATAAAACAAGTAAGCAAAGACAACCAACTAACCTACTAAAGAAAGTAAGCAGGACAAGTAAACAAAACAACTAGCTACCCTATTAAAGCAAGTAAATAAGTAAGCAAAACAACTAACTAACCCATTAAAGCAAGTAAACAATTAACTACTCTAAGATATCTTCTACTGCAAGTAATAAAATTGTTAATGTTTTATGCCATTATTATAGTTCTTGCACTTCACAATTGATAAGAGCATAATAACCACAAGATCACCGAGAAATACATTCACAAGAGACACACAACATTTATCCCCGTGAAACCCTCCGTGGGAAGAAACCCAACAAAAACTTCATCAGCAACTTCAAATACAATGTCAAGAGATAACTCAAACCAATACGTGATAGTCCTATCCCAAAAGATACACCACTCTTCTCTCTCTCCAACTAGTAAGCTGCAGCTTGCCTCTTAAGAAAGTCGAGCGCAAGGTGTTTAGAGCTAAAGTGAGGCTTAGCCTCTAGGCATACAAGTCCTACATGTGTTATGTCTCTCACTGGCAGTCGACTTTCACTGCGGGTAAACCTTTCCTTTATTTATGGTATTTTGAGTCTCTTAATAATGGAATCGTTGGGGCCAACTTATTATTCTACCCATTACAATTGTCCGTTGACCAATTGTTGGTGTCCAGTATGTAATTAAGATTCTTTCTTTTTGGTTCCAAATAAATTAGGCGGAAGCAAGGCATACATCATCTCATCGTGACGGTCTAACAACGGTGTTTGTGCCAAGGAGCTGCCTATTTACCGCCTAAATAACTAGGTCGGGCTAAAAGGAAACACACTACTTCATCTTTGGTTTACTGCCGAATATCAAGGTCACAAGCAAGGAATCATCTTGCTTTGGACCTCAACAACCAGGCCTGTAAGCAAATGAACACACTCACTGAATCCTATTTTTACATCTAACAATAAGTTGGCCCAAGCAAGGAACTGGGCTCTGCTTAATGCCCAATAACTAGGGCCCGGGCGGCGAAACATATCATAATCTTAAGTTTACGCTTTCTAATGAATTTAGGTCGTAAGGCGAATCATCTGCTTTACGCCTAACAATCCAGGGTCAAGCAAGCAAAGGAAACACATCATCATCTTGCTTTACGCCTAACAACAAGGTCAGAAGTAAGGAACACATCAACATCTTGTTTTATGTCTAATAACTAGGTCAGAAGGAACACATCATCATCTTGTTTTACGTTTAACAGTGAGGTCAAAAGAAGGGAATCATCTTGCTTTAAGTGTTCCACAGCTTAGGTCAAGCAAGGAATCACACACTTTTCTGTGGAGGGTCCTTCGCAATTACTCAAGCTTATATTCTAAAGTAAACTTTACATGAGATAGAGGTTTGGTCAACACATCAACAACTCGTTTATCCATGTCGACATATAGAGCTTCCAAAGCCCTCTCATCTATGTCACGACATGAAATGATAGCTTATCTCTATGTGCTTCGAATTGCCATGGAACATGATTCTCTGCCATTTTATGCAGCTCTGGTTGTCATAGGATCGTGGTTCCTTCCATTTCTAGGTCAAATAAACCTGTCAATAACTTTGAAAGAGGAGGAGGAATGGATGGATGGAAGGATGGATGGAATTGAAGGACGGAATGGACGGACGGACGGAGGATGGAATGGATGGAATGGAGGGAATGAAATGGATGGATCTGACGGAGCCGGATGAAATGGGCTGGACGGAAGGAGTGGATGGATGGAGGAAAGGACGGATGGAGGAATGGAAGAAATGGATGGAATGGATGGAAAGGGAGTGGACGGACGGGAGGATGGACGCGGATGGAATGGAGGAATGGAAGGATGGAGGAATGGACATGGACAGTGGATGGAATGGAATGGAAGATGGAAATGAGGAATGGATGGATGGACGGAGCCTGACAAATGGAGGAGGAAGGAATGGACGGAATGGATGGATGGATGGATGGAATGGAATGGAAATGGATGGATGGAGGAATGGATGGAGGAATGGAAATGGAATGGACGGATGGATGGATGGAAGGAAATGGCCGGAGGAATGGATGGATGGATGATCGGAGGATGGACGGAGGAAAGATTGGAGGAATGGAAAGGGAATGGAGGAAATGGAGGAAATGGAGGAAATGGAAAGGAAATGGATGGACGATGGATGGATGGACGAAGGATGGACGGAAGGCGGATGGATGATGGAAGGAAATGGAATGGAATGGACGGATGGATGGAAGGAAGGAATGGAATGGAATGGACGGATGGATGGATGGAATGGAATGGATGGATGGATGGAATGGAGTGGATGGACTGAATGGACAGGAATGGAATGGATGGAGGAATGGATGGAAGACCAGATGGAGGACAAAGACTGGAATGGAGGAAATGGAATGGAGGAATGGAATGGATGGGGATTGATTTTATGAATAATATATCAATAATTGCTGATACTGAGAGGGGGGTGAATCTGTATCAAGTACAATTTAAAAATAATTTCAGATTATAATTTAACCATATTATATATTCAATTTACATCCAATGAGAAATGAACAAATAGTATAAGAGTTACACCAATACACCCACACATAATTCACATGCACAATATATGAGAAATAATCAATAGTTTTTGTTCAAGGGAAGTAATGACTAAAGGTATATACAACTTTCCAATGTAAAGGGAGGGATAACCTTCAAGAGGAAGATACAACCCTCCAAAATCAAGAGAGATATATTTTGAACTCTCTATCCTGTCTTTCCTTCCACCTAATAATAATATATGAGAGATAATAAAACTTACATTAAATCATCACCATCAACCAATCATCACATAGAACCTCCATGAATGCTTTCTCTAGAGAGAGACTCTTTTTATGCAATTATTCAATTCTTGAGCACTCTTTATCTTGTAGATTATGTTAACAATGTATTCTCTGAAACCTCTTAATTTTCATTCCTTGAATCCTCCCCAAAAGAGGTTATAGGAAGAATGATAAACTTTATTCAATTATGGTCTACCATTTTCAGAAGACTAAACTTGGTAAATACATGCCCATAGCCTCACATTTTAAAATATGATTCTCAGAAACTCTCGCACACAAGAAACTATATCCTGCAATTTTCCAATTGGAAGTGGTCCCATTGTATTTAGAGTCTGTATGAAAAAGTTATGACTGTTTTAACCAGAACACTTGTTTATTACTAGTTTCAGATCAGTCACAACCCTATATTCCATGTGAGGGACATTCATAATTGATGAATCAAGAGCTAAAATTTTTACCAGAGGTAACCTTGATATGTCTTCTCAATACCATAAAGGATTTCCTACCCATCTGAATCAAGTTCTAGACAAAAGTTATAGCAAAAATGGTAAGATGACCTGGAAATAACATACCTTAGAACACATCACCAAAAAAATCCCATCCTCCCTTGAAATCCGCCTCTTTTACTTCTTCTTCCTCTGAAATTAGACTCTAAATGTAAATGAATGTATAATGATATTTATTTATACAATGTATGTCACTTCCTTTTAACATTAAATAATTGCATACTTTTCTTATTTTGTAATTATTTTCTTAATTATTTTCTGTGATCTACATGTACTTCCTTTTTCAATTCACTTTGTCATCTTCAAAAATTCATTTCTCCTCAGTCCATGAGATCCATGTGATGTGCCATAGGTGCCCACTGGAAACATCATGATGTATACTATCCACTCATGGTGCCATAAGCTTTTGGCTGTGCATTTTCCTTCATGTCCAAATACCTTTTTATCAATCTTGCACCCAAAACCCATGACTAGGGCTGGCATCACCACAACAATCAATCTCTCCAACACACAAGAATACTTTTGCAGATACATTATTTTAACACAAATAAAAACTTCTATCAAAACTATCTAGCCTAAGAGGCAAGTGGACTATATTCTTAATTCAGAACTATTTAATTGATGAAAGGAAATTCATTTAATTGAGCAATAAGAACTAACAACTAACCTTTAATCTATGATAAGAAAACTATTCTCTAACCTATCAAAGAAAAATACTATCTACTATACAACAACAATTAAACTATCTTTTGAAACTATGAAAGTAAGAAATTATCTCTTCTCTATCTTTATACAAAAGCAAGAAACTATCTTTTCTCATCTATGAAAACAAGAAACTATCTTTTTAACCTATGACAATTCAAATATAATGTTGTGGGTTGTGGAAGGCTCCGGTGTCATATAACATATCGATGGCACTTGACAACAAAGGATAAATCAAGTGGTATAAGCTCAATAAAGAATCTCTAATAGCAAAGTGAAAGGTATGGATTAAACAAACCAATGAGAATTTATCCATGACAAAACAATCATCACTCCCAAGATATTCATTTATTAACCATCAATAACATAACTAGATTATCATTGTACTTATATACTATGTGGGTAAGAAAATTCATGCCTCTAAACTCAAATAATTAATTAAGAAATACAATCATATTTAACTCTAGGAAATAAATTACATAAAATGAAACTATGTTGTATCTATTCTAACAATTCAAACAACAATAAAGAAAAATGCTTAATGAATAAAATTAAGCCGCTTTATTTACTAAAAAGTAAACTACCAAATGTATTAGCCAAAAACTAAGTAAGAAATATCTATATAAAAATAAACAACCTATCATTAAAACTCGAATTAACTCTATCCATCCATCAAATCCTGCCAAAGAACCTAAAATTAAAACTGTTCTATTCTAATTAAATCTTTGTTTTAAACTTGATTCTAGAATCATAAATAAAGACATAATCTAATATCTAATTACATAGGGTTAGTTTAGGTATTTGCAAATCCATTCCTAATCTACGAGATCAATGCATGCTAACACAATCCATCATACTAACCTGCAAAGAGAGTCAAAGCAAATTAAACTACAACAACAAACTAATTAACACAATAAAAATGTGCATGTAGAGGAAATAAAGAGAAAAACTAAATTATGCGAAATGAATAAACAACACAAAGAACAATTAACAGACTACTGGTGCCCCCCCCAAAAAAGTCGTGGTCACTTTCTAAAAGCACACCATGAACTCAACAATTCAATTCACCATTAAAACTCAAAAACGCAGCTTCAGATAACTGGCAATGAAAAATGACAAAACAGAGTAAAAACATATTTGTCCTTATCACACCTGTCTCTTTCTACCGCTTTAAAATCTCATCTTAATCCACCACAAAGGAATGATAATGTTTACGTACTCAAGTGGTCTACCCTGCCAGAGGGTTCAAACCACTTGAAATTCGACATTTTTCATTAAATGATGCCCTAACTGCTAAAAAAGAGAGAGCATATAATCGGCCCTCTTGAACAACTAAACTAAGTTGTTGTAGTCTAGTAGCCGGAGGGGTAAAGAAATCTAACAAAACCCATCGCCTCACATTCTCCCATCATCACCGCCAATACCATAAACCGCTAAGTCGCCTTCCTGCTTTTTAAAGTAAGTAAATATGTAGTACTGGATGTGAGTGTCGATCTGCACTGTATGAAAATGAAGAGCGCTGCATCGAAAAGTCGTAAGCATAAACGTGTGTGTTTTCTCCTCTAAGACCAAAAAACGAATCGGATCCTTGGAAGCATAAAACATGATGAATTATATTCAATATAATCATTAAACATGAACTACACGCACTAAATGTCGATCATACCGCTTTTATTATAAAATTATTCAAAAAGATCCAAAACGTGAAAAACACATATATACATACTTGCAAAAAGTGGCCTAGATATCATAAATTGATCATATCTCGCCCCAACATTATTTCTTATTAATTATTTATTTTGCAGTCCCATCATAAACAAAAACAAGTTACCCCTTGTGACTAGGTTTGCTAAGGAGGATCAACTTTGGAAGCTTATCCTTCTTGCTATGAAGACTTTACCTTATGATTCTTGTGTTGCTTCAGTTGTGCTATGAGGCTACAGTTGGATTTGGTCATCTCATCAACCAACCATTGAAGGGGAGTTATCAAGGTTCTGTCTCTACGCAGAGCCTTATGTTCACATTCTAAAATAAAGGATAAGGAAAAATGTATGTTGCACAATTTAATCTTCAACATTTCAATCCAACTATTCAAATATAAATTAAATTTATCCACGCGATGAAAGTAAATCACAACCATCCTCAGAATAAAACATTAATCATCAAAATACATACCACTGATGCTAATTTCCAATCTCTAGTTGTCCTCTCTACTCATTGCCTCACCAAAATTCTCAGCCTAAACCCACCTTCCTCCTTCGCCACGAGAGGAACAAGAGCTCCTATTCGACTTCTTTGAAGCTCCAAAGATTCTGAGGATTCTGTCCCGAGCCTAAACTCCTGCTAACTGTGCACTCCCCGAATACCCATCTAAACTCCTAAACCAACAATATCAATACAAGACATAACAAATGCGCCCCTCGCTCTCCCCAATGCCTCCCTTTCCTGGCAAAACTTCATAACCTTTTTTCAATGCCTCTCCCCTATATCCCTCCACTCCATTCACCACCTCCCACCTCCTTTAATGTCATCCACCTTATCCCTCCATTTACCTTATCCTTTCATTTCAATTGTATCATCATTACTAAGCATCCATATGCAATAATGCGAAATAATTTATACATGAACCAAACATTCACCATCATCATGCCTACTAATGCATATGCATCATAGATTTCACTATATGTGATTTGCATCACTCTCAATATGCTCTCCAGTGCATATATATTTTCAACTTCTTGTGCTCCATGTAGCCATCCTAAATCCTTTTAGATCCTTACAACCCTGTGCACTCTCACTGTTATCCTCTGTGCACTATTGTTGCATGATCTAAACATTGTCCGTTCCACTCACCATTTTGCAGTTCCAACCAATATGTCCTATTGAAAGCTACCTCCCTTTAGGCAATCATGCCCCAACTTTATCTTTCTAGAACCTTCAAGAACCATGGAATGAGGCAGTTTATACGATTCCATCCTTTTAATGTTGCAATATCCTCCAACTAGCTTTAACCATTATCATTATGGAACCCCTTTCCATTACCTCGATTTTTCCATTGGATTTTCTCAATTTTAAAATACTTCTCTTAACTTCATTGAGTGATTCACTATAAAGCACTACTTGGCCACTCAAGACCAATTTGCTCCCATGGGATGTTGTAGTTCTCCATTGGTACTTTCAAAGTGAATGAACCTTTATTATTCGTCCCTTGAATTATTTTCACTTGTACCCCGCTCCACCGTGGCACCCTTTGATAATATATAAATATATTTCTTTGGTTCCACAATACTTTAGATAGAGTGGTTAATCTACAATCAGGGAATTTTGTTCTTGTGTTTACACATAGAGATGACTCACCCATCACTTGAGTCACACATCACCTCCTGAGTTCCTTGTTTTCTTTTGTAGAAGCCTTTACAATCACCATTACATTTATATTTTCAAGGTTATGGAGGCTTACCTTACCTTCCCGTGGCTTTTAATAATGTCATTCTTCAATTTGTTGGCCTAAGGTTTTATGGTGATCCTGTGGTTTATTTGTCCTTCAATCCCTTTGATGCAGGAGCATCGCTAGCAAAACACACGTAGAGAGACAACTCAACGCCCTAACACACCTTTTTAATTATTTTGGAATATTAAACATTGGCATTTCCTGTAAATTTGTTTTGAACGAATGATTAAAGACCAAACGCTTTTGTGAAGCTTAATGATTGTGAGATCTCGGGAGTTTCACTCTTGTAATTTTAATGTGGGTTTAAGGGGAATTATATATTTTACTGAAGAGAGGTAGCTGGAGGAACCTTAGGCCCTCTCTTAGCAAGTAGATGCAACGAGTTCAAAATGGGTTGCTGTAGATTAGTAGTTAGTTACTGAATGAGTTGTTTTATCAAAGTTGTAGCCATTTACATATGAATTAATATAGCAAAGGGATAGGAGCATTGACCCAAAGGCATGGTGTTTCTAACATTTACAATTTCCTATTATTTTATGTTTTCATGAATGAATGAGTTGAGCATTGAGTGTATGAAACTGTGAAGTGTTTGGACAAGTTTCAATTGTTTTTCTTCGTTATGCTCATGCAAGGTGTGCATAAAGTCCGCAAGGAGTGCATTGATGGAGCCGTTTCGTCTCAAAAGATCAGAAGAGCTAGCGGAACTTCATTTGCAATGTGCAAAGAGATCGCCGCAAGGTAAAAAATACCACAAGAAGATAAGTCTTGCATGTTAACTGCTGGGTAAGGAGTGCATAGATTGAAGTTCACTATGCCTGAAAGTAGTCCTCCGAGGAGTCAGCGGGTTCAAGAAACAACATCAAGAGAGATAGCTGAGAGTAAAATATTCAGGGAAATTAGAAGATCCGTAAGGTTTCTAATGGTTATCCATCAAGATCTATCTGTAGAGAGGAGCTAGATCGCTCCAGCATCAATGGATTTTGACCAAAGTCACATGAAATTAAGTTCCCAGTACACAAGAGAGGATTCATCAAAGTCTCATGAGGGGTTAGGTCATCCATCATCCAGAGGGATAGGTGGCATAAGATCCACAACGGATGGTAGAGCACTTCAAAAAGCTCTTGTGACAAGGAGAGTGAACGTTTGAATGTACTGTAAGGCCTAATAGATCCTAAATGCTAGTTTCCGGGTGGAGGTATATGTCACGAGCATGAGACTTCGGGGAATGTCATCAAGATTTCCACCGCGTGAGTGTGACAAAATCTCGAAGTCCTGAAGACCGAAGTAGATCGTAACTGTCCGTTGCGAAGGACACGTGACGAGAATCCGTCATCTTGAGGTGAAACCACTTTGGGAGAAAACAAGTGTGCAGGAGTTGAAACCTGCATTCCCGAAGAGCTGAAGTGGATTGTGGTTGTTAGATCCAAAAGAACACGCATCAACATATTGTGTATTTCGGGTGGGATGCAAAGGTACATTGGACATATGCATGGACTTTGAAGAGGAAAGCGAAGTGACATGGTTCAAAAGCTATGATCCAAGGCAAATACTCAAGTAGCAGGAGGAAGGGTTGCATGTTCAAAAACCCCGGAATAGGAGGGGCGATTCACATCCAGGTAATTAGGTTGGGAGGAACCTCAATGATGAGGAGATGATCAGCTAGAGACTCGCGAACTTCCAGAGGGCGTGACCAAATTCCTTAGATCAAGCCGGGAGCAAGCGGAGAGCGTGGGATCAAGAAGAGATATCATGAATTGCCAGATGTGGACTGGAATCCCAATTCTTCCAAAGGAAAGCGATTGTCATAATCCTGTGAGCTCCTCTAAGAGTATTCATATCAACAAGGGTGCCGAGCAAGCAAATGGAGGCAAAGGAGAGCCTCATGCATTTGTGCTGAAGATTCATGTGGAGCTGGGTAAAAGCCATGTGTGAATGGAAGATGATGAGAATGGAATACTTCCATCACAAAGAGGAGGACTGTGAGGAGGTTCTGATCGCTTTGAATTCAAATATTCCCGCCAATGTTCAAATATCATAGCAGGTATGAGGTTTAAGGAGGAGATGATCCAACAAGAATCCAAGAGAGATTATGGGGCCAAAATTATTTTAAAACTAATTCAGTCCGTGGATGCAAAAGTAAATAGAGGAAAGAAAGTAACAAGGAAATGTCAAAGAGGAGGGAGAAGGAGAAGTACACTCGACATGTACATGCCCCAACAAAAAGAGGAGCATTCAAATGAATTTCTTCACTTAATGAAGAAAGTGCTTAAGATGGAGGATTGGCTGAAACAATCCAACATTAAAGGACTCCATGATGCAAAAGAATGCAAAGGAGAGGATGCCAACAATGAGAAGTTGAGGAAGCTCGCTAACAAGGGAAATGATAAGTCAACCCACGAGGAGAAAATGAGCAAAGATGAAGTTGGTGAGACTGCAAAACTGAGTCCGCATCAATGAGTGGCCAACTAGTGACACAGAAAATGAAGATGATGTAGGGGATCATATTGATATATCCATTAGTAAGGATGAAACACAATAGAGTAGCATGCATGAGAGGATGAGTCAAGCAACAAATACTTCCATGGAGGAGGAAGAGCAAACATTACAATGTGCCCAAGAGATGGAGAAAGAAGAAATCCAAGAATAGTCAGTACTCTGTCAAAAAGATGAATAGAAGAATTGATTTCACAACAATAAGATGATGAGCATTTGAGGAATGGCTCAAATTTTGCAGCCGTAGTTTTCCAGAAAGATATAACCAGAATTTGGAACCTACAACAGAGAGAGAGCAACATATACAAGCCGGTAGATTTTTTTGATCTGCAGAATAAATGGAGGCCCTAGAAGAGGAAGGGTAAGATGCAAATGATGCAAGAGAGAGCATCAAGCAGAGGATATGCTTATCTTAGTGACCAGCTGCTTGGACAAAGAAATAGTGGAGAAAAGAGATTAATGCTGGAAGAAACAAAGAAGGTGTCCAACAACAGAGAAGGATGGAACATAAGAAAACCTACATGATCAATAGGGAAGCAGGAGCAACAAATCAAAGGAGCAAGTGGACAACTCTAATTTCAGGTTTGTGATCCTGGAGAATCTCAACAACATAGTAGAGGGAGCCATGATCACGAGCTCATGATTTTACCAGCAGTGGAGTATGATGCAGGAGAATCATTAGAAAAACACACGTGGAGAGACAACTCAGCGCCCTAGCGCACCGTTTTAATTATTTTGGAATATTAAACGTTGGCATTTCCTGTAAATTTGTTTTGAACGAATGATTAAAGAAAATCAAAATGCTTAGAAGTTGAATGATCGCGAGAGATCTAGGAGTTTCAATCTTAGACTTTAATGTATCGGTTCTTAAGTGGGAGTTAGTTTTTACTTCGAGAAGAGAGGTAGTGGGAGGGAACCCTAGGGGCCCTCTTGTATAAGTAGATGCATTGTACACCCAAATGAGGTTGCTGCAGATTGGTAGGAGATAGTTGTTACTGAATGTAAGTTGTTTTTACCATAGTTGTAGCCATTTACATTTGAATGAATATAACAGAGGGATATATTGACCCAACGCCTGGTGTTGCTACTGTTTACAATTTCCTTGTTATTTTCTTTTTTCATGAATGAATGAGTTATATTATTGAGTGTATGAAATCGTGAAGTGTTTGGATAAGTTTGAATTGCTTTTTTTCATTGAGTTCATGAAAGGTGTGCATACAGTTCACAAGGAGTGCGTTAACGAAGTCCGTTTCGACTTAGAAGCTTAGAAGCGATAGCATGAAACTTCCATTTGCAAGGAGTGCAAAGAGACTGCTACAAGGTGTGCACAGTCGCCTGCAAGAAGCTAAGTCTTGTGTAAGAATCAACTGCAAGGAGTGAATAGATTTGAAGTTCGACTAAGTGTTGGAGTAGTCCTCTAAGGAGTCAAAGGGTTCAAGAAACAAAGCTCAAGAGAGATAGTGTGGAGAAATCTTCAAAGGGAATGAATCTCTAAAGGATTCACGAGTTATTCATCAAGATCTATCCAAGAGGGAGCGAGATCGTTCCAGATCATTGGATCTAGGGAAAGTGCACGAGCTTTAAGTCTCCATGTGCACATAGAAGTGAGGATTCACCGAAGTCCCGAAGAGGTTAGGGGTTGTCCATCATCTAGAGGGACAGGTGGTGTAAGATCCACAACTTTGGAGCGGGAGCACTTCATAAGTTTTGTAGACAAGGAGAGACTGAAATCACCGAATAGCCGAAGGCCAAAATAGACCCTGGTCGTTGGTCGCTAGGAGGTACGTTTCAACAGACCTGAGACTTCTGGGAACATCACTTCAAAATATTTCAATTGCGGAGTGTGACAAACTCTCGAAGTCTCGAACGCCGAAGTAGATCGCAACTGTCTGTTGCCAAGGACATGTGACGAGATTCTGTCATCTTCGAGTGAAACCACTCTGAGAGAAAACGAGTGTGCAGGAGTTGAAACTCTCGAAGCATAAAGAGCCAAAGTGGATCATGGCCGTTAGATCCAAAAGGACACGTGTCGAAAAATTGTGTATTTCGGGTGGAAGTAATCCAATAAAAAGCAAAGGCAGAGAGTTTGAAACTCTCGATGCCCAAATAACCGAAGTGGCTTGTGGTTGTCAATCTGTGGGAGGCACGTGTCAACGGATCATGAACTACGGATGGAAGTGCTTCAGTAGAAATCAAGCATTGATAAATTGAGACTTTTGAAGGCCGAAGTCCTGAAGTGGACCAAAGTTGTTGATTTCGATGGACACGTGGCGCCCGATCCAGAATTTCGGGTACAAAATACTTCGGGAGAAAGCAGAGGTTGGAACATCCCGAACTCCCGAAGCGCAAAGTCCCTAAGTAGATCTCGATCATTGGTTGCGAAGGAGGATGTGGATCGTTGATCTGGTCCCAATTAAAAGTGCCAAAGTCATGAAACGCCAGGAGGTTAAGCCTCAGATCACAGCCCGAGGTCACATGCAGAGACAAACTAGTGGAAGGATCTAGCGCCCATGGGAGTTGGGATTTGGAAAAAGTGCTAAGAAAGAAATAACCGCGGTGTCCATTGATATGTGAATGGAGATTGATGGTGGGGAATCATTGAGGAGTGCGAAGGTGAAATGAGTGAACGTGCTAGTTCATGGCCCACTATTCACCAATGTTGTTGATCTTGTTAGGAAGGGGGATCGAATACCACAATTAGGTCGAGGTGGGTGAGCACTTTTATGATTACGAAGATAGATCTCTCTGATAAAGAGCGAACACGTTGGCTCCCCACAATCACTGAGAACCATCGATCGATGAACAAATCGGTAATGACTAGACCATGACCATGAAAAACCTGAGAGTGATAACATCCCCTATGTTTGATTCAGTTTGAGACCAGTAAGGTCTCGAGGAGCTAATCCAAATCGAGGAGATTAAGATCCTAGATCGGGAGGTCACGTAGCCCCGAGGGAGAGTAAAGGGGGGGTCTTGCATCAAATCCATTTAGACCTTGTAGCAACTAATTTTTGATTTGGCTCTGCTCTTCTTGAGCCCTTTATCAACTTTTCATTTCTTTATTTGTAGCTCTGCACTTCTCTCTACAACTCTTTATTGTCTCAACCAACTCTACAAGCTCTTTCCTACTTCCATGTCCATTGGACCCTGAATTATAATCCTCAATATACC
>SNQJ01S0162650.1:13621-30704 GCA_010110895.2 Picea sitchensis
GGGGGGGTGAATCGGTATGAGCACTTTATACCACCTTTAACCACAATATATATTCTTTCACTTTATAAACAATGTTCAAAAGTTTATCATCAATGTATAATACAATATTTCATTCAATATATATATCATAAGCATGTAATCATAAACTCAACATCACATCAACATCACATCAAGAACACAATACACTAGTATCTATGTGGAAACCCAAATGGGAGAAAGCCATGAAATGATTTCTTATATATTTCAAGAATTCATTCATGGGATGCACCAACTTCCAAATTCTCCAGCTGCAATTGGAAGGAGGCTCCAACCCCCTATTCTCAGGTTCCAACTTAAACAAAGATACAATTACCAGAATTCTTTGGCTCCAACCAGAAGGAGGCTACAACCCCCTGATTCTCAGGCTCCAACCTGAAGGAAGTTCCAACTCCCTGATTCTCCAACACCAAATGGAAGGAGGCTACAACCCCCTTTACTTGATCCATCCTTCCATACTGAAATATGAGTGTGGACCAAATTGACACTACCATTTTTAACCTGTCATTGGAAACCTATCATTGTATCCAACCTGTCACATTGACTTGTCACATCAACCTGTCCAACCTGTCATTTTCACCGATACTCAACCGGATCCTCTCACATGAATCATATACCAAACACACCTCTCAACTAGATGTCCAACATCACCAATACATGCCTCTACCAAACACGTACCAAGGTCACCAACATACCATCAACCATGTACCAAACCATCAACTTGTACCACACCAAGCACCAACTGTATACCACAACAAGTGCATCAACCATGCACCAAAATATGTACCAAAATGTGTACCATACCATGTGCCAACCATGCACATCAACCATAACAAGTGTCTCAACCATATACCATATCAATTTCAATCATTCCATGTACCATAAGATAATCCTCAAGTATACACCATAACATGTAACCAAACCATACACTAAGATAACCAATAATGCTTCTAATCAATGTACCATAACATCACCAAGATGTACCATATCACATACTATCATCACCATGCATGCACCATAAACATAACCCTTAGAACTTACCTCTGATCCTGTAGATGACTTGTTGTACTGTAAAGTGAATTGTAACTCTTCCGTAGTCTTCAACAACCTGGTACCAACATCCCTTCACAACCTTTAACAAGCCCTTTTACATATACAAGAGTTTATCTTCTAGTGACCACGTGTATACACACTTTCCTCCACTACAACTCATGGATGTCCGTGTTTCTCTTTGCATGTGGCTTGAAGATGTATGAAAAATATATTTCTTTAACCCACAGGTGTGTGCTACAAGTCCTTCTTCATCCCATGTATGTACACGACCTATCCTTCTGTAGCCTACGTATAAATTTAGAAAACTAGGTTTGCCTAGTTTTCTGCAACTTTGAAACTTTTGCTCCATTAGACCTTCACTACCTTAGACTTGATACATCAAATTCAACCTCAGATTCACTAATAGATTTTCCAAAAGATAAACCATAACATCCACAAGATAGATATTCAATGTAAGTGTGTGTATGAAAATGAGAGACTCTTTGAGGTGTATTTATACTTTTGCTAATTAACCTCTTTCCTTATTTTAGGGGTTTCACTTTACCCTTTGAACAAGACTTGTAACCAACTGGGGGATTTGTTGGGCTCATGATTTGATTAATTTATGATGATGATTAAATCCTTTTTGTACCAGTATTATATGTGTATTTAACCATTGTGAAGAAGTTTTGAAGGATTTTATATCAATTCGTCATAGCTTTATACCAGGTATGTGAAATTGATGTTTTACGATGGTTTTGAGTTAAAATCATTTTGATTTAATATCTAAAAGAATCTAATGCATGATCTGTGTATCACAGGACAAATTCACCATGCGATTTTCCATCCGGTAGCTCGTTCGACACTCCATCCAACACCTGATCCGGTACTTCATTCGGCACTGCATCCAACACTGGGAGAGTGGGTGAGTTGGCCGTTGTTATATTGGTGGTCTGTGCTGGGCGAATCAACGACATGGGTTTTTTTCACCCTCGTGGCCTCAAGTTATTGAGGTCTTGACATCTCGGATTAGGCAGTTGTGCTAATCGTTGAGTGGCTTGTTCAATTTCTAGAAGCTAAAGGCTCTTAGCACACATTTACTGGAATTTACCATTTTTAGAGGAGGCCGACCCTTCCAGTGGTCTAAATCTTGAATTGTAATCATTATAAATACCATATTAGTGGTCAAACAAAGTGTTAATAATTGTTAGAATCTATTTTTCTATGTAACTCATACATTTCCGCAAACTTGTGCTAGACTGCGTTTTTTAATTTAATGCCGGAACCATGTTGATTTAGCTTGCAATTTGTTGTTGAGGAGTACCCATGACCTACTGGGGGCCCCACCAGTGGTCTGGGTGAATACTTAGATAGATAGCTTGGATATTTCAGTTGTGTAATTATCATTTACTCCATTTCCTGTTATATGTGTTTTTATCATTTTAAATACTGTGTTTGATGTTCATAATTTAATTGTTTAAATTTCCTTTTGCAGGTTGCTTGTAGGAGATAATTGTTAATATGTTGTCTTTTAATTGTTAGTAAATGACTTGCAAGATACTAACCTTGTTGTCTGTTAAATGTCAAAATGAATTTCTGTAGGTTAAAACAAAGTAGTTAGAACATAGTATTAGTTTAACACAGAGTACGAAGTTTCTTTGACAAAGTTTCGATGGATTAATAGTTGCGAGTTTTGTTAATTTAATTCTCAGTTTTAGTCATGCTTTCCTGGATCTAGTTTGCTTATCAATTTTGTTGTAGTTGTTAGGACCCAAATTTGATCAATTTTTATGCCTTATATATTTTCATATGATATTTCTAATAGTCTCATACCCCTCATTTTGTATAACTTTGGTTTAAACATTGATTAAATAGATATCTAAAGACCCAAAACTTGTCTTTAACAGTTCTCTTGCTTTTAGTTAAGTTTTGAGAGTTTTTAATGCACAATCTCACTTATAATATTATATTATGGATTCCTGTACTAATGTTGATGTTCAAGCACCAGGATGAATGTTTCAAGGATGATCCCTCTATGAGAATCTTCGTGAACAACCAACACATGCTCTATTGCAGTTATAAATAAATGACAACTTGTCTTGATGACACTTCGTGTCATGAGATTAAGGCAGTTAAAAGGCATCACGATATTCTCTCCTACATTGGCGCAATGGTTATACTAGCTCTGTGATGTTGAGCGCATCATTTCTCTCTTGTATTAATGAAAAATATATATTTGATTCCTTATGTAACTGTTACATTAATTATGTTATCTATTCTGGGATATGGAAAGATACCAGAAAGCTAGTATATAGGAGGGTTCAGAATTCTATATAAGAGAGGATCGAAATGAGAGATATATGTAGATATGATGAGGAATAGCTGATAGATAGAATAGAGCATAGAAGAATGTAATCGTTTGTTTGTAGATGGAATAGAACAAGATCACATTTCTTATTTTAGTCTTTTGTCTTTGATTAATTATGAAGCTTGTCTATGAGAATGGATTGATAATTGATTATTGATGCAACTTGGATAGGAAGGCCCCCCTGCCCAGGTTTGCAGTGCATCTTCAGTCATAATAGAAGGATTGTTGTAGATTCTTTTTCTCAGAAATTGTGACTAATTTCTAGCAATTTAATTTCAGTACTGTTCATGATTTGGGGAGTTTTCATTTTCTTACAATAGTTAAGAAGTAATAAGGTTATAGTTAGCAACTTGAGTGGTTTTGATTCAAGCTTTCATTTCTTAGCAGAATGAGTTACACATTGGTTCATTTCACTTGGAATAAGATGTTGAAGTTTTTTTATGTTACGAGGATTGGTTGCTGGTTTAAATATAGGTTATTTCAATTAGGCTACTTCAAGTAGATTGTTTCCAAAAAATTCATTAATAGGAGCATTTTCATTATGAATTAGATATAGGCGTGAAGATTTGAGATTTCTGTGAGAAAGATAAGTTTGACTCCATTCCTGTACATATTGTACTGGTTCCTCAAAGTTTACCTTCCCGAGTTAACAATTAAGTGTTGGAATATATGGTATATATATAGAACAACATTTTGGTGCCGTTGCCGGGGAGGCACTAAAAAGGATTGGAGAATAGGGATTATGTTGTGTTTGATTTTAATCAAAGAAATTGTAGAAAAAACCAACAAAAATCACTCAGATGGATTCAAGAATTGTTGAAAGTAGGAGGGTGTTACTTCAACATCTTTCTAATATTATGATAAAGCTTGAAGATCTATCTGTAACTCAGGAAGGAAGAGACAAATCATTAGATTTAGCAGGTTCCTTCAAGCATGCATGTCTGCCTGCAAAAGAGGTCAAGACAGTAGAAACTTCATTAGGTATAGAACAAGCATTGGAACCAGGAAGTCAAGAGTTTCTTGCATGCTTACCTCCTGTGGGTGGTCAAGGATATGAAGATTAGATATCTGAAGGGATGCAAAATATGGATATTGATAGTATTAAAACTCAAGAGCACCAGGGTATCCAAGAATTTATAGAAGATTGGTTTCAATCTATTATGAGGCCTCAAGAAAGATTCCTTCTTCAGGTTCTCTTGGATCTGGCAATAAACATCTTGTTGGTTCCTCATATCCATTCAATAGTTCAGGTACAATTCTTTTATTTGGACCTGAGGTTACTTTCTATTTTGATGCGTGAATGGTTTCTCTGGAAATCAACTTTTACTTGAAGAAAGATTTGTCTTGTTTTCAAGTAGGTAGGAATAAAACACTGCAATAGTCAATAAAAGGAAGCAGTCATTTTTCTTTACTTTTGCAAGAATAAGAAATCAATTGGTTCGACAACTCTGCTCCTCTATAAAGTTCAGATTAAAAAATTCTCTGCATCATTATTTCGGTACCAAAGATGGATATCAGCAGTCCACATAGCTTCTGGGAGGATAACTTCAGCAATCAATCAACAACTTTCTGGAGGACATAGTCACCATCTGATCTTGATCTGCACATTTGGTACAAGTACAACAACAATATTGAGGTATGCATTTTTAAAACTCTTAATTTGACTAAACACAAGAAGAAAATTATGTACAAGTACAACCCTGTATCTAAATTATGCTCAGTTTATCCAAATCTCCCTCATCTTGGTTATCTTTGATTGACAAACCTCTATTTCTCATTTGACATTTCGAATCCTTTCAGTGATTCGAAATGTGCCCTTTAATGGTATGCCAAGATCTTTTATAAGTCTATAGAATCTTTTCGTATGACAAGACAAGGATTATTCTTTAATCATTATCTTCATACAAGACAAGAGTCATTCCTGTACTTGCCCATCTATCCTTATGCTTTTCAATTCTTTACCCTGCCATGATTACTTCCATATAAAACATGATTTTATTCCTGTACCTGCCATTTATCCCTTCACCGCAAACTTGTTTCCCCACCTCCAAATTCTAAACATCTCTATACTATTTTCCATCATTATTTTACACGCCCTTATTCACCAAATCACTATTGGGATTTGAAATGAGACCTATCAACATATCGTTGTATTCCTCCTTGGTTTTGAATTGTTGTTGAACAATTTTTTGTTGCATTTTTTTCAAAAAATGGTGGCTATTCGTTATGAACCAGGTTCAATCCAAGATTTAGAGGCAACACCAGAGTACAATGCTTGTCGAGAGATGTTTCGCAGCCGAGGATGGAATAAGTTCTTTGAAAAATTCCGTGGGAATGATAGTAGCATCTCACTTTTGTTTGATCAAGGGTTTGATCAATGTTTACTCGATTTAGGGATATTGTGTTGGAGGTTACAGAGCAGACTATTGTTGCAGCTACAGTCTTGCCTCAAACTGGCGAAAAATGGTTTAAGAAGCAGAATTTACCAATATCAGAGAGGAATTGGTTTTTGAAGAAGAAGTATCATGATGCAGATTGGTCTAAAGGAGTTCCAAGAGCTTTTCTTAAGGAGGAATGGAAGAAACCATTAATTGTCCTCCAACGATATCTGACTTGTGAAGGGCGATACAATCTGACTTTCACCTATCATATCCGCATCTTACAACATTTTGCACAAGGTAAGGAAATGAATTTTCCTTATTTTCTTTGGAGGAGTTTGAAGAAAATGTGTGAAACAGTGAAGAGGTAAGTTGTAAAACCTGAGCAACATTTGTTTCATCATGGTCTAATTAAATTATTAATTTTGACTAAATTAAAAAGATGTAAAAACACCTGGAATAATTTCATAGCTGGAAATTTGTCTACTTTTGGAAGAAAGACANCACCTATCATATCCGCATCTTGCAGCATTTTGCACAAGGTAAGGAAATGACTTTTCCTTATTTTCTTTGGAGGAGTTTAAAGAAAATGCGTGAAGCAGTAAAGAGGTCCGTTGTAAACCTTGAGAAGCATTTGTTTCATCATGGGCTAATTAAATTATTAATTGTGACTGAATTAAAAGCCCGTAAAAACACCTGGAATAATTTCATAGCTGGGAATTTGTCTACGTCTAGAAGAAATACAGGGAGTCCTACTGTCCCTACCAGAATTAAAAGGTCTCTCTCTCACATTGGTAAAAAGAGGAAGGTCAAAGTGATAGGAGAAATTTCATTTTTAGAGCCTGAATTCAAGAAAATGACTAGAAGTATGACATATAAGAACCCCAATCTTGATAATATTTCCCCTGAATTTCAAATGAAACTCTATATAGATACTGATGATGAGATAGAAGAAGGCTCATCGGCCATTGCATATGTCCTAGTAAATTTAAAGAAGGAATTACCTCCATGTTTCTCCTGATCCAGTTCATCTCCACAGAATCCTATAGGACTGGGTAGTCCCAAGACAATTTCTCCTAAAAAATTCTTTAAGTTACAGACAAAGAATGCACATTTAAAAGAGAATTTGCATGAATACGAAGTATTGGATCGATTGATTAAAAATGAGAACACTGCATTGAAAGGTCACCTTGCTCAATCTTGGGCTCAGGAGATTGATATGTGTGCACAAATGGATAAATTTCGTTCTTAGGCCAACACACTCAGTTTTGAAAATAGGAAGCTTCAGTCAAGACTCAATCGCAGGTATCAGGAGACTCACATACTTCTAATTGAAAATCGATTTCTTAGGAAGAAACTTCACAGTACAGGGCAGGGAGCGGAAAATGAGGCCGATGAAGCAGATGAGGCAGAAGCCATTCCAGATACTACATAGAGTTAAAAACATTTAGGGACTTTTCTTTGCATGAGGACATGCAAAACTTTGAGTTTGGGGGGATGTTAGGACCCAAATTTGATCAATTTTTATTCCTTATATCTTTTCATATGATCTTTCTAATAGTCTCATACCCCTCATTTTGTATAACTTTGGTTTAAACATTGATTAAATCGATATCTAAAGACCCAAAACTTGTCTTTAACAGTTCTCTTGTTTTTAGTTAAGTTTTGAGAGTTTTTAATGCACAATATCACTTATAATATTATATTATGGATTCCTGTACTAATGTTGATGTTCCAGCACCAGGATGAATGTTTCAAGGATGATCCCTCTATGAGAATCTTCGTGAACAACCAGCGCATGCTCTATTGCAGTTATAAATAAATGACAACTTGTCTTGATGACACTTCGTGTCATGAGATTAAGGCAGTTAAAAGGCATCACGATATTCTCTCCTACATTGGCGCAATGGTTATACTAGCTCTGTGATGTTGAGCACATCATTTCTCTCTTGTATTAATGAAAAATATATATTCGATTCCTTATGTAACTGTTACATTAATTATGTTATCTATTCTGGGATATGGAAAGATACCAGAAAGCTAGTATATAGGAGGGTTCGAAATTATATATAAGAGAGGATCGAAATGAGAGATATATGTAGATATGATGAGGAATAGCTGATAGATAAAACAGAGCATAGAAGAATGTAATCATTTGTTTGTAGATGGAATAGAACAAGAACACATTTCTTATTTTAGTCTTCTGTCTTTGATTAGTTCTGAAGCTTGTCTATGAGAATGGATTGATAATTGATTATTGATGCAACTTGGATAGGAAGGGCCCCCTGCCCAGGTTTGTAGTGCATCTTCAATCATAATAGAAGGATTGTTGTAGATTCTTTTTCTCAGAAATTGTGACTAATTTCTAGCAGTTTAATTTCAGTACTGTTCATGATTTGGGGAGTTTTCATTTGCTTACAACAGTTAAGGAGTAATAAGGTTATAATTAGCAACTTGAGTGGTTTTTATTCAAGCTTTCATTTCTTAGCAGAATGAGTTACACATTGGTTCAGTTCACTTGGAATAAGATGTTGAAGTTTTTTTAAGTTATGAGGATTGGTTGCTGGTTTAAGTATAGGTTATTTCAATTAGGCTACTTCAAGTAGATTGTTTCCAAAAATTTCATTAATAGGAGCATTTTCATTATGAATTAGATAGAGGTGTGAAGATTTGAGATTTCTGTGAGCAAGATAAGTTTGAATCCATTCCTGTACATATTATACTGGTTCCTCAAAGTTTACCTTCCCGGGTTTACAATTAAGTGTTGGAATATATGGTATATATCTAGACCAACAGTAGTATGCTAAGGTAGAAGTAGAATTTGAATTATGTTTTTATATTCATTTTAATTTGCAATCTGAGTTTTTAATAATAGGATTAGCTTAGTTTAATTTATGAAATTTCCATTCTAGATTTAAATTGCAATTATAATTAGAAGTTTGAATTTGAATTAAGTTGTTAATTATGAGTTTTTAATTGTGTGAATTTGCTTAGGTTAGCATAAGAGTGCATTTGAATTAAGTAGAATAGTGTTTTCTTATTATTGATGATTAATTCATAAATTGAGAGATCACATGGATTTTCGAGATAGTTGATATTTCTTCTATAATGGCTAAGCTCTCGTTAGATTGATTGATTCATAATTTTCATTTCTCCATAGAAATTAATATTGAATTTATTCCTCTTGCACTATCACTAATCGTTAGATTCCATCATGATGTCATAAGGTACCGAAGACATAATCATCATATTTGAAGTTTCTTGTTATTGTAGATTAAGAATAGTTGTTGATTAATCTTTGAATACTGTCATGATGTTTTTGATTAAGTAGGATAAGATTTCCCTTTGTAGAGTAGAAATGATTATGATTTTTGTCTTAAGAATAGAGTTTGCTTGTTGAATAGTTTTTATTAGTTTACTTTCTGAATGGTTTTGATAGGTTTACTTGCTGAATAAGTTTTACTAAATTAGTTGTTTGATTGTCTATTTACTGATTTGTTGATGCTCATCGATTTGAATATATTGATTAGATTAATTTGTTAATGCCGTTGTTCATTAAATTGAATAGATTGAATAGATTACTTGTTATTGCTCATTAGATTAAATAGGTCAACTTGTCCAAAGTAGGGTTTTCATTTGTTTCTTTAGGAACAATCCATCGATCCATTGTTTAAAAGTTGCTTAGGGTAAATAGTTCAAAGTTCTTAATAGGATTTTCTCATTGATAGTATTTTATTAAGTAGATTAACCCGTAGATAGACCATCTCCTTAGTTAGATCATACATCCTCTAGATTTTCTGCCTTGGCACATATAGTGCTACAACTCTAAGTTTACTTACCCTGGGTTGACAATTTAATTGAGGGATTTAGTGCATACAAAACACCCATCATTTTTGGCACCATTGTCGGGGAGTTGTCTCAAGGTAGGAAATAATTACGAGATAGATCGTTTTTAAACCTTAGCATTAGTTTGGTGGTGAGGGAACTTTAAGACGAGGGTTAAGAACCTACGCATCTGTTATAGCAGGTTCCCCCAAATCCAATGGTATTTTTTCTTTTTGTTTGCTTTCATGAACATACCTAGGGACCCAAAGGGAAGATACATTAACACCAAATCATATCTTTCGACCAAGGTTCCTTTTGAACTTTTCAAGGGAAGGGACATTCCACTCATAAAATCTATAGACTAATACCGAAAAGAAGGAGCTAGCTCAACCCAAAGAGATAAAGTAGTCTCTGAAGAGACTAAAATAGGGAGCACTATAGAATAGAAAATTGAAGCATCAATAATAGTGGGATACGAGGAAAAACTGCTCAAGCCTTCCATAGAACCAACCAAGACAACCTTTGTTTTTTTACCACCATCAAGAGACCCTAACTTTGTAGACATCATAGACCCTGAATAGGTGAATACTTTGATTGGTAGTTTAACCAATATAATTGTTTCTCAAATTGACACTGAAACTTTGGCACCAATAATCTCAACTGGCTCGAGTAGAGTCCCAAACATCCAAGTAGTCGAAAGACATTCCCATTAGAGAGATACCTTTCTTAGACAAGAAACTTGGGACACTTTGTTCTCTTCGAGGATAAAAACATCTAGGTACTCTCTTTTTGGAAACCAAACTAGTATGGATGATCAGGAAGATCACAACAATGTAAGACACAAGGAGGGAGAAGAAGCTGGTAACCAAACTGAAACCACCTTTAGGTTTCCAATTTTGGACACCACACAAAATGTCAATATGAAAAATATTCCCCTCTCAACACTGCCCACCTTTTACAGTTAAAGTAGTGAAGACTCATATACCTTCCTATTTGAGTTCGACATCTTTAGTAGGAGCTACAACTACTTACAAGATGCCTAGAAACTAAAAATATTTCCTGCCACCCTCAAGGACTCTGCACTAAGATGGTTCATGGGGTTGGGAGAATCCAATATTAGGTTTCAGGAAGCCATGAAAGATATATTCCTTAATAAGTACCAATATTACTACAAATCCAAGGATTCTCGTAATGATATTTTCAAAATCCAACAGTTAGAGGATGAGAATATCAAGGATTATATGGAACACTTTGCTTATATCTCACAGAAATCAAAGTACCATGACCTTCCAGACGATGCAGTCAGGGCTCTTTTCCTTAAGGATATTTCAGAGGAATACCTAGAGATACTTAACCTGATGGCATCATATGACATACCCCATAAATCATTTTCCAAAATCTGTGAAATGTGTAAAAATTACTTGAGGAGTAGAGATAAAACAAGAAAGAGTGTTCGGGATCCTTATAATAGAAACTTAAAACCAGTTAGTTCAGGTGGTATCACAAGAGTTGAGATAGGGAACCTTTTAGAGAAATTCAAGACAGATATATTAATAACAATAGGTTCCTAGTTGGACACCCTAAAGATTAAAAAGAAATAGGAGGAGTAAAATGTAGCAATGAGCATATTTTTCCCAAGATGCAGGAGGAAGCATTCCTCAAGGGAATGCCCATTAGATAACATTTCAGTTTGTGGCTTTTGCACGAAGGATCACTCAACTAAAACATTTCCATCATTGCCCGGTTTGTTAGCCATCTATAGAAGTGGGTATCCTAGGGAGTCCTCTTATGCACATAGGAGGCCATGGCAGCCTAGGAATCAACCTACATACCTGAATCTACAGCCTCAAGTTCCACCCTATTATCAACAACCACAACAGTGGAACTCACCGAGTTGGAAAAAATGGTCTACACAGTATCACCATCCTTGGATTCAAGGATGGAGAGGAGGGCATAACCAAGGGAACCCTCAATCTCCACCTGTCCCTATTCCCAACCATCCTTACCCTCGGTTTCCACCAAACATCTCGCAACTTATGCCAAGTTTTGTTCCACCTCCTCTACCTCATATTCCACAACAACTTCAACAATATTAGAATGCAAGATCCCCAAGACCGAAATTATTACCGGCACAACCAATTCCCAATACCAATAATAATCCCACTCAACCTCTTCACAATGTTGAGATGTAAGCCTTCCCGACATATGTTATTTCTCCTGTTCCATTGCAGGAGATTCAACTAAGGTCGGGAAAAGTTTTGGACAGGAAGAGACCTTCAGTGGTCATCTGGGAAGAAGAAGAAGAGGAAACCCCCAAACAACCCACAGATGACACTAGGTGGGAAGATGTTATTATTCCTAAGTACCAAGAACCCAAGATTCCCCAAAATGAACCTTCACAAATTACAAAGTTCCCTCCTTATCTAGAAAGATTAGTAATCGAGAAACCTACCACCCGACCGGAATTTGACATTTTGAATGAATTGAAGAATATTTGTGTCAAGATTCTCTTGATACAAGCCATTAAGGATATTCCAATCTACAGTAAGGTGGTCAAATAATTGTGTATTAAGAAGCCATGAAGGAAGTAGAAGGATCCTCCAATAGTACATTTGATAGGAGAACTTTCTGAGTACATATCAAAGCAGCCTAAGGTAGAAAAATATGGGAACCTAGGAAACCCCGTAGTGACCATAACCATTAATGAGGATTCCATTGGGAACACTCTCATAGACCTAGGGGAAGCCATCAATGTTATGACCGTTACTACCTTGGAGGAATTACAGTTAAAACCTCTTCTTAGACCTACCCCGACCATTTTAAAATTAGCAGATAAGACTAGGGTTATACCTGAAGGAATTTGGGATGATATCATAGTTACTTTAGCTTCATGGGAGTACCCAATAGAATTTATTGTCATCCACTCAAAGGATCATACCAAAGGCCATCCTGTTATTTTGGGAAGACCTTGGTTAGCCAAAACCAATGCATTTATTGGCTGTAGAGAGGGAGAAATGACCATCTCAAATGGACTCTCTATCCAAAAGCTCACCATATATCCACCAACTCAACCTATCATGGAGAATATATGGTCGCTTGAATGTACATACGAGAATGAGGACTGGGAAGAGCCTATATTGCCAAGTGATCATTCCTGGGCACTTCAAGAGCACACAACGTAAAATGTGCTAAACCAGTTTATTTCTACTATCACATGTGTTGATTTTCCACAATAGTTTCCCCAATTTGAGTACATGTTTGGGGAATAATTTCAAGAATAGTTGGACCCATCAATTTTGTCTTCGACATATTTTATCTTCGAGATAGATGAGTCTGCCATATCTTATACCATGCCCTACGAGATTAGCCCAGGGAAATTTCTACATATAAATTCTGGGCTAGATGCAGACCAACAAAAGTAGTTAGTAAATGTACTTAAAGAACAATCAGGGGAAATCACTTGAGAATACACTGACATGAAGGGTATACACTCTGACACATGCATTCATCATATATATACCCAGGGGAAAGTAACACCTGTTAGGAAACCCTATAGAAGGATGAACCCAACACTCAAAGATATAGTAAAAGAGGAGATACAAAAGTTATTAAATGTTGGATTCATTTATCCCATCTCTGACAGTAAATGGGTATCCCCGCTTGTAGTGATTCCAAATAAAGTAACCTGGAAATGGAGAATTTGTGTTGATTTTCGGGAGCTTAACAAGGCCACTATGAAGGATTATTTTCCCCTTCTTTTCATTGACCAAGTCTTGGATACCCTGTCAAGAAATAAATATTTCTCTTTTTTAGATGGATATAGAAGGTACAATCAGATTCTCATAGCATCCGAGGACTAGGACACGACTACCTTTACTTGTCCTTAGGGCACCTATGCCTATAAGGTCTTACGATTTGGATTGTGTAATGCTCCAGCCATATTTCAATGAGTAGTACTAGGGATATTTACTGATCTTATTCATCATTGTGTGGAGGTATACATGGATGAATTCATAGTATATGGAAATACTTACCAGGAAGCCTTAGATAACTTAGAAAAATTCCTTATCAGATGCTAAGAAATGAACCTGTTCTTAAGTCATGAAAAATGTAAAATGTTGTTGACTAAAGGAGTGGTTCTAGGACATCACGTTTCATCTGAGGGGATTAAATTCGATCCTGCTAATATTGAGGTCAATGTCAGACTTCCACCCCCCAAGATTTAGAAATAGGTGAGAATCTTTCTTGGACATGCTGGATACTACCGACGGTTTATTGAAAATTTCACAAAGATTGTTGCACCCATGTTTGGATTTTTAATAAAGGATGTTGATTTTCTTTGGACTGAGTAGTGTCAAACCACCTTTGAAACTCTGAAAGCTAAGTTTTCTGTGGCACCAGTTCTTAGGGGACCCAATTGGGCTCTCCCATTTCACATATCCACTGATGCCTTTGACACCGCAATATGAGGAGTATTAGGGTAGAAAGAAGAACAACAATCCTATACCATTTATTTTGTGAGCAAGAACTTGTCCCTTGCTGAGTTAAACCATACAGTTACCGAAAATGAATTCTTGGCAGTGGTTCATGCTATTAATAAGTTTCTCCACTACATCATAGGTTACAAAGTATTTGTACATACAGATCACTCCGCCATTAGATTTCTCATGAATAAACCCATAACTAATGGTTGAGTGACTAGGTGGCTCCTGCTATTGCAAGATTTTAATATCATCGTCCTTAACCGAACCGGGAAGGAGAATTTGGTAGATGATTTTATTTCACGCATAAAAAATGAGGATGAGGATATTCTCGTAGATGATAGTTTCATAGACGAGCACCTTTTTTCCCTTTCTGTAAACACCCCATGGTTTGTATATATGGAAAACTATTTGGATACTAGGAAGTTACCATCTTATTTGTCACCTCATGAAAAGCATAGAATTATTACGCAAAGTGCCAATTACTCGTGGGTTGGTCATGACCTTTTTCGTAGAGGTCTAGATTTGATTATTCGAAGATGTGTTCGAGAAGATGAGATACCAAAAATCCTACGAAGTTGTCATATAGGACCATGTGGTGGCCATTTTTCTGACAAACGTATGACATGTAAGGTGTTACATTCAGGTTACTATTGGCCTAGCATTTTCAATGATGTTGCTAAGTATGTGAGGAGTTGTGATAGTTGTCAAAGGATAGGAAGACCCACATCAGCTGAAGAAATTCCCTTGCATGCCCAAGTTATGATAGAACCTTTCGAGAAATGGGCCCTTGACTTTGTGGGACCAATTTCACCCATGTCTCGTAAGAAAAATTATATTTTGGTTTGTACAGATTATGTCACCAAGTGGGTAGAAGCTAAATCGCTATTCAGGGCTATAGAAAAATCCGTTGTTGAATTCTTTTATGAAGACATATTCACCCTCTTTGGTGTTCCTCGTTAAATTGTTATAGACCAAGGCACTCAATTCACTTCCAAGCTAAGGAGAGAACTAACGGAGAAATATGGGATCAAGCACTGCAAGTATTCTCCATACCACCCACAAGCTAATGGTCAGGTAGAGTCCACAAATTTTTTTATGGAAGCCATATTAACCAAGACTGTTCAATTGCATCATCGGGATTGGGATGATAGGCTTATGGAGGCTTTGTGGGCATATCAAACCACCTGGAGAAACACCACTGGGCATACCCCTTATGAGATAGTGTATGGGAAACAAGTACTTCTACCAATATAATTCCAAGTAAGGACCTTTTGTATTTCCGCTGAATTAGGATTAAACTTAGATGAGGCTTAGAAGCAGTGAGTCCTATAGTTAAACGAATTGGATGAGATTAGGCAAGATGCTATCCAACGAACGATATTAGTCCAAAACCAGAGGAACAAGTGGCATGAAAATTTTATTAAGAAGAAACAATTTCAACATGGTGATTGGGATTTGTTGTTTGAATCCCAATTTAAAACCTTCAAAGGAAAACTTACCACTCGGTGGTTGGGTCCTTACAAGGTAGTCACCATGTATGACAATGGGGCTGTGAAAATCAAAACAATTGATGATGGACAAATATCCTTCGTAGTAAATGGACATCGACTCAAACTTTATCACAAACCCACTTCCAAAGAAGATTTTCTACAGGCCATGTCAACTGATAAGGCATTGGCCTTAGTAGATGGGGAAGTCCCCTCTTGTTCTTGAATATTTTTTTTTTTCTGAATTTTCGACTGTACATATGTAAATAATTTTGAATTTTGTTGATAGTAAATTCTATAGATTTATGTAGGTATTTATTTCACTAGGAGTAGATAGTTTCAAGGAGATATAAATGAAGGATTTTTCTTCAAAATATTGCTATATTTGAACCTTGTTGTCTACTAAGCATCCATTGAATAATGATTTGTTGTAATAAGCCACATTTTTGCAAATATTTCCATCCTTTTTTTCTCAAGGCATATTTAATAGCAGTTGCTCTTAAACCTTCACCAATAGATATAAGGAAGTTATACCATAACCATCAAACTTAGAGGTTACTCGTACAGTTTTCCCAATAACCCTGAGTAAGTGAGTAAAGTATCTTTATTAAAGAGTAACAAGGAGGTTTGATTAGCGATTAACCATGGAAACATCACAATAACTTAAAAAAGAAGAAAGTGAGTTGAGCCTAAAGATACCTTTCTATTCTTTCCAAATGGTACCATCCACTACACACTAAAAATGCTTGATTATATCATATCTTTAGATAGTCTACGTCTGCTTAAGTACCCATTACATCATAACAATCTATAAGGAATATATAAAGGAAATTCATCCTCTAACATGTAGGAACCTAATTTTAAATTAAGCCTAAAAATACTCATAAATTTAAACAGATAAAAATCACTTCTAATTAATTTCTTTCATTCATCATATAAGTAGCAGAAATTCATATAAGCAACATAAATCTAAATAACAACATGATAATAATTTTAAATAACCATTACATATTCATGAGAATGCATACCTAAAATACTTCTGTGTGATGCTAAATTCCCGACATCTGAATGTCCTCCCTGCTGCTTTTCCCTGCTGCTTTGCCCAGCCTGTTGCTTTGACCAAACTGTGCTCCAAAACCGAGTTTTCCTCCCTGCCAACTAGGAACAGCTTCCTAGCTCCAGGATACCATATGGATATCCTGGCCCCCGTGCCCAAAACCCCCAACAAAACGGTGCCCCCTGTATTGATCCTTCTCGACTACAGAACTCAAACTCTCCACCAACCAATTCCCTTAGCACCCTCTAAAACAATCCCCCCCTCTTCCATAAGCCTCCTCCCCTCATATCCCACCTTCACCGCCCTTTTCTCCTCATTTATTTCCTTATCTATACATTCATTATCTTATCCACATAGTTAATGCCCTACCCTATTATTTAATGTTTCTTATCCTTATTTTTAATGCTTCTTATCCC
>SNQJ01S0162651.1:0-21163 GCA_010110895.2 Picea sitchensis
AAAAAAATTAAATCTTTACGGAATAGCCCATATTTATTGAAAAATGCCTTCCCACCACATATCTAAATATTATAATAAAAAACACCATAATTTTAATTTTTAAAATATCACAAAAACCAAACAATCTAAAATGAAATTGAGAGAGACAGTGGCCATCTACCCAAACGATAACGATTGGGATGAAATCGGAAGCTAAATTCTTCATATTCATAGTATAAAAACAGCTTTACAAATTTTACCTTTGTCACTATGTTGAAACAGCCGTTAACGTCACACGGAACTAGATGTTTTCCGTTAATGTCACACGGAACTAGATGTTTTTTATTACTACATAAGAAGTAATTTTCACATCGATTTTGATTGTATCAAATACACAATGTACAGAAATACACAATTTCCTGAAAACGCTGCTGTTGCTGGTGGGCTGCGTATCTCACAATCCAAATTGTAGATTTCTGATCCTCCGTTTCAACTCCGTCCTGCCAAAACGAATCGAAAACCCAACCAGATATGGGTAGCCATAATAATAGTGGCAAGATCTATAAATAAATATGCCAAAATATTAATTAATATTAAATAACTTGCCTGATACTCTCAATATCCCGAGAGGATGTAGAAAGCATTCCGCGGTTTTCTTCGGCTCTTCTGAGCAGATAAGGGATCACTTTCTCCACCGGCCCAAATGGAAGATATTTGCTCACTTCGAATCCCGCTTTCACCAAAGCGAGCGATAGACTGTCCGCCATGCCCTGCACTTGACCGAACTGTAACCTGCCTTCACCTTTTCTTGCAATTCCCAATTCTTCAGCCTTTGCGGTAGCCAATTTTACTGATAAATAGTCGCCATTACCAATAGATAAATCAAACCCTTGTTACTGAACAATTTTCGTATGGACATAAGAAGAAAGAACTGAGAAGAAGCTTACCAGACTCTAAATTGTGTGTAGCTAGTAACAATGATGCTTCGCCCTTAGCAACCTTTTCCAGCAGCAGTGAGGCACATCCATTGTAACAACGGTGTGTGTCTGTAATCAGAGAATGTACAGGTGAAGGGGCGCCCAATGAATCCGCCTGAGCATTTTCTCTTGTGATGTAGGCGCCTCGCACAAGTTTCAGAGCCATCGAAATGCCTTGTTTCTGAGCCGATTCTGATGCCTCCATTAAACGAGGCAATGAGTCTTTCAAGTAAGCTTGTAAAGTCCCATACACCAGAGGCTCCCGATGTCTATTGAATTTGGAAAATGCTCTGTAAGTAAAATAATCAATGGCAGGCTGAACGCTCACGTACTCTGCGTCTACCAGCAAAGGAAGCGAAACGGCTTCGCAGGCTCGGCAGAGCTGAAACAGCCTTTGCTCCGCTAAATTTAGGTCGGTTTCCTCGGCGGGACTCAATGGCTCCGGCGCAGAGGAGGTGTGGTGAGTGGGACTTGACGGGGCTAGAATTGGCAGAGTCTCTACCTTCCACGGCAGGGTGACGTGAGGATGGCGGTGCTGCCACCTTAGCAAGTAGCTGATTCTTTCCAGAAGAGCGAGCGGACAGATGGCTGTGATCTTCACGCACGCGAAACTTACCTGTTACATGAAATCCCCCAAATTTAGTGGGCACCTCGGACAAATAATTTAGTAGGAATTGGAAGTGTGTACTTACCGATCCAGGCGGAAGCAGGGCCGTTGAATCGACGGTGGTGAGAAACTGGTTGAGATTGGCGTCACAGGCAGCGTTATCAGTGGCGTCTTCCATGCCGTAATTAAGAATGCCCTTCAAACCGAGAGTCTGCAATCTGTTCAACGTGCTGAAGGCCTCTGCAACGCTCTCTCCCGCGCAGAAATGAGAAAAAACCGTCCGCTTGACGGCCTGGAGAAGTGGCACTCTGTAAGGTGCATATTCCATCAGAGGCGATCTGAGCGCCTTCATGCCCATATCCGCGATCGGTTCATAGGAAATGAGATGGAGATTGAAGAACGAAGTGATGAGCTCCTTTGTGGTTAACCCCGAGTACAATCCTTCCGCATCTTCGAATTTGGGAACGGCCGCAGCATTATTTTCTGCGTTCATGGATTCTCCCTGAAGAATTTTAGGAGCCGAGGATGCAGCGACAGAAACATAGCGCAGGGGTTTCGAAGATGAACTCAGGTTACGGGAAGTCGTGTGACAGAACTCATGGCGCTTTACTGAAACTCTGCCGTTTCTTTGTCTCAGAAAGGAGAGCATCCAGGACGCCATGAAAACCTGTAAAATTAGAGTGTTTTTTCAAGTGACGGTGAGAAACGCAAAATCATTTCAAAAAAGTTCTCACCTTCTTATTTTTAAAGCATCACATGGACAGATCCGTGAAAGAAAATGCAAGATTTTTTTAATCTAATTGGTCTGGTGGTCAAGCCAATTATTTAAATTATAAAATCTATTTTCTTATTATTTAAATTATAAAACCTATTTTGTTTTAATCTATTGGTCCGATCAAGCCATCTAATCCAAAATAATTATTTATGTTATAAACTGATTTTTTTGATAGAGTCTTTGCGTCCTAGTTCATTGCATCTTCCTGAGTTGGGTGCCATCAGCTCAAGCGATGGAATCCCCAACCATATTTAAATTATAAATGATTTTTTTATTATGATAAAGTCTTCTGAATTTTTTTATGATAATGATTTTCTGCTTTTTCAACATTTTTTAAATTAGTTTTCGAGTTTTTGGAGCTTGGGAACTAGTAGAGAACGTTTTTAATTGGTTGGGAACATTTTTTGGCAATTTGAGAGCTTTTTGGGCGCTTCAACATTAAAGAAATGAGAACTTGGGAACCATTTTCCTAAACATACAGCTTTAAATTAGAATTATATTAAATTAAAATGTAAATATATTTATTCAATAGTTGCACAGAAAGGCTCCCAACATTTCCATTATTATATTAAATTAAAATTATATTAAATTAAAATATAAATATGTTTATTCCATTATTACAAATATATAATATATTACAAATATTTTCATTATATTTATTCAAAATATCACTATAAAACTAAGACTAAACTACAAGTAAACATTTTTTTAAAAATTAGTTAAGTAAAAAAACTTAATAATACTCACTTTATAGTTGTGGATATGAAAAACTTTTAATACATGTATGTTTTCCTTCAAGCCCAAACTAAACATGAAAGTCTAATAAATCAATACCCTATCCATGATAAGCATTTGCTCCACTTTATAGTTAATATCAAGAAACAATATCATTGACTTTTATTGTATTTTCATATTAGAAGAAGAGAAGTACTATTTTGTTTTTTCCATTAAAAAAAGAATAATGCTTCAAATTTACAAAGATGTTTGAAGTTTATATATGTAAAGTTTAATTTTAAAAAGATGTTAAAATTGTATATATGTATTTTCAATTTTGCTTCTCATTTTTTAATGGAATGTTTATGAATACTAAAGTTTCATTGTTGTGTTAAATATGTTCATATAATTATTAGCACTAATTAAATTAGTAATTTCAATATTGTAGCTGTTGCAATAGGAGAAACATTATCCTAGATTGATCTTCAGTTTTATTGAAATAAAATTTTAAATGTATTAATATCTCAATACATTTTAATCTAAAGTATCATTGTAATCTAAAATATTTTTTTATATTTTTTAATATATATTATTACATATCATGTTGTGTCACATCACATTTTAATAGAATTGGTTCCATATTACACTAGATTTTCATTTTTTTTAATAGTTAAAAAATCCATTAAAATTAAGTATGTCAATGAGTAAAATGATAGTTATTATTGACTAGTATATTGTTTCTTCTTCAATAATAAGGATAACTACATCATCTAGAATAATTTGATTTATGGTTAACCAATTTCTTTATAAAAACTATTTTAAGTCATACTAGAGGATTAATTCCTTATCTTTATTACCACTTAAATAGATTTTATAATTCATTTTTTAACTTAATTTATTTTTCAATTATTTTCATTTTAATTATATATGACCAATTTTGTTGAGCATTGTAAAGAAGAAAAACCCTCCACTTCTATAATTTTTACCATCACCATTGCATTTCAACGACCTCCTCAAGAGAACGATGACTCACGATTGTGTCATAACACTATTGAAAAGGGGCTAATTTGTGAGTCTAATAACTTCTTTCGAGAATCGAGTGAAATGGGAGCATTCTTTGCATATTTTTTTAATAGTGATTCTGCAAGGTATTGGATATCGCTAAACGAATTTGATGATGGCAGACATTGTTTCTATCGCCGATGATGCCCATACCACCCACATGCGACGATCCGATGGTCTTTTTGTCTCCTTAGGAATTCTACGATCCACGCGGTTTTGTATGGTTAGTGTTGTGTTTGTTTCTGCAAAATAAGTCATTCATCCATCTTCCTTTGCCATAGATCAAGTTTTCTCGCTTACTTTGGATTGGTTTTGACCTGTTTTACGTTTTGTTCATGAGCCTTTGAATTCCTATAATTCGTCACATCTATGCGGAGCATTAAAAATATCCATAAGGGGCCTGTGTTGAGATGGAGAATGTAAGTCTTGATCTATTCTAGATTTAGGGTTTGATTATCTATTGTTAATACTGTGGTGGGATGACATGTGATTGATCTTCCGAAAACAATTATGAAGTTACACATGAATGACTGCTATAAATGCAAGAAAGTCTTCTTGCATTCTATTACAATGATCGAAGGTAAACAATTATTCGGGTTCTTGCGATTTAATTTGTTTTTGGTGTTGATGTTTTTGAATGTTTGGATGACTATAAGAATCGATTCCCTAACGATCAATATGAAGGATAACACATTGACTGTGATTGAAGGGGTTAGAGCATTTGACATAGCTTCTAACGCTCTAATCCAGATTTATGAGTGGAACGAAATGAAACCACGGATTTATAATATTAACATAGAGACATAATGAACAATAACAGAGATACAATAAAACTTGACTTCTATTAAATAAGAAATATGTTGAAAACTGTAAAATGCATATTGAAAAAAAGCTTGCTAGGATGGTGGCAGCGTATCTCTGAGAAGAGATGTGGCGGCTACGCTCATTCGCAAGAAGATGATTACAATGAGGCTCTGAAAGACTTTTTAAAATAAACATGAATGCCAAAACCCTAGACATCGAAAAACCTAACCCTAGGAGATGAAGTGCCAAAAGTCATGTGGGGCCCATTGGGGTAAGTTAGTACATCAACTTCTCAGGGTCGTAACTTTTGCATGTGATTTCCGTTTATGGCACACAATAGCTCGTTGGAAAGGTATTGATGAGGAGCTTCATTTAGGGGGGCTCAATCACAGCCTTTGGCTCTCATTGAGGTGCCTGATTGCAAAAAAACGTCATTTAGTCCCTCAAAATGGCCCTGGAAGTTCAGGAACTGAAAAAATGCTAAAAATAGTAAGTTGCCAAAAAACTGTTTTGAGCCATTTAGACAAGGTGGGTGGCCACTGAGATCCTCCTGGATTAATCCTCCCCCCTTAGGAAGAAATGGTCTCCATTGCGTTGAGTGCCCCCATCAGAGGAGGAAATTTCTGTAGAATTTGGCCCCGGGTGAGCCACTTGCCTTGGTGCAGGGGTTGCCTTGCTTTGACAATTCGATAAAGTTGGATCCTCTATTGGTGAGTGTCCTTGATCTGTGTGTCCATGATCTAATCAGTGGATGCATGTTCCATGCAGTCAGGGTTGAGATCTGTTGGTGTCAACTTTTCTGCTATCTCTGAGGTGTCCAATAATGGTGGAAAATAAGGCTGAAGGAGGTCCACATTGAATACCGGGTGCAAGCCAAGGAATGGGGGAAGGTTGAGCTCAAAAAAATGATCATCCATAGCCTTGGTGATGGTGTAGGGTCCATAACAAAGTGGACGAAGCTTCCGATGAGGCCCTGCAAGGCGTTCTTTCTACAAGTGCAACCAAACTTTGTCTCCCACCTAAAACAGGTGTGGCACCTAGTGTTGATCATGGCACTGTCTATACTTGGCATTGGAATTCTATAAAATATCCTGAACCTATTGGCGGATGTGCTGGATCTACTCAATGAACCTAGTGGCTTTGTCAGCTCCAGTTGGAGCATGTGACGAGTCTACCTAGGTGGCCACAAGGGGTAGTGCAACATCTATGGGACCCAATGGTTGAAATCCCNCTCTATTGTAGCTATGTTGAACATAGGGAAGACTCTCATCCCAAGTGTGGGGGTGCTTGGAATTGTACATGCGCAGGATGTGCACGATCATGTAGTGGACGACCTCGGTTTGGCCATCTGTCTAAGGGTGGACGGAAGTGGACTTGGTGAGTTTGGTGTCCAATAGTGACCAGAGGCTCGACCAGAATGTGTTGAGGAACTAACTGTCCCAATCTGAGATAATGGTTTGTGGGATCCCAAAGTGTACCCACAATCGTTCAAAGAAGAGCTTGGCAATGGATTCCACTGTGATGCTCTTCTTGCAGACGACCATAATCTCCATCTTGGAAAAGCAATCAACAACCACAAAAACACAGTTCTTTCCTCGCTTGGTGGATGGAAGGCCCAACATGTAGTCCATTGAGATGGATTCTGAGGGCTTGTCAGGAGTAGGCAGAGGAGTCTACATGCCTTTTTTCTTAATAGTCGGTTTGGCAATAGCGCAGGCAGTGCAGGACTGAATATACTTGCTGACATTCTGTCAAAGTTTCGGCCAGTAGAAATGTCTCTGCAACACTGCCACTATCTTTTCCACGTCGAAGTGTCTTGCCACACGGCTGGATACTTAAGTTTCAGTGTTGTGTTAAATATATTCATATAATTATTAGCACAAATTAAATTAGTAATTTCGATATTGTAGTTGTTGCAATAGGAGAAACATTATCCTAGATTGATCTTCAATTTTATTGAAATAAGATTTAAAATGTATCAATATGTAATACATTGTAATCTAATTTTTTATTTTATATTTTTTTAATATATATTATTACCGCTCCCAACTTCACTTTTCCTCTCAATTTGGAGGAAACTTATACTCATTTGGTTTCAAAAACTTGTGTAACATAGTTTTTTCTCCGTCGCCTGGGTCATGTTGTGTCACATCAATTTTAATAGAATTGGTTTCATATTACAATAAATTTTCATGTTTTTTAATAATTAAAAAATATATTAAAATTAAATATGTCAATCAGTAAAATGATAATTATTATTGACTAGTATTTGTAAAGACTGATTGATTAATTCATTTTTATTGAAGGAAAATCATATCATCGTATTTCCTTACAAAGACTATTTTAAATCATACTCCAGACAATTCCTTATCTTTATTACCACTTAATTTTTTAACATAATTTATTTTTCAATTATTTTCATTTTAATTATATTTCACCAATTTTGTGGGGGCATTATAAAGAAGAAAAACCCTCCACTTCTATAATTTTTACCATTAATCCAAGAAACATCAACCTTGCATTTCAACGACCACTTCGAGAGAACGATGACTCACGATTGTGTCATAACACTATTGAAAAGGGGCTAATTTGTGAGTCTAATAACTTCTTTCGAGAATCGAGTGAAATCTTCCATGTATTGTTTAAAATGACGTGAGAACGAATTTGTCAATTTGGATGTTATTTAAAAAAAAAAATGAAATTATTTTGTAAAAGGATATGTTAATTTTTTTTAATAAAATAAAATTAAAAAATAATTTATAATAAATAATTAATCAAATTAATGAAATTAAAAAAACAATTCATAATAAATAATTACAAATAATTAATATACTGATGTATAAAGGAAAAATTAAAATTTAAAATATTAAATTATACAAGAAAATTTTGTAAAATTAAATAATTAAATTTAAAAAAATTCTCAGGCGAGTCACTAATCTTACTTGATGCATCACTCTATCCCTTGCTAATGATCAAAATGAGACGGTAGAGACTATCTACCATGCAACAACCCAATCATTGGTGGGTTGTTGCATGGTCCAATGATTGACTAGGACTTCATCACAACATGGCATGCATCCATACATCAGGTTTTCCGTCATGACGACCTTTGCCATCTGGTTTGTTTGGCGACACCCAAATCCGATTACCGCATCGCTGGTCAATGACCTCGTCACCCTCGTCCATGGACCGTCCCTTCATCTTCATTAACTGCAACTATAAGTTGGTGGATGGACGAGTGCACTCCAAAACCAAATTCAATTTTGAATGTGCAAATGGGCGAAAAACAATTCCCTGCTCATTCCCCATTTAAAATTTGACTACCTGCTCAAGCAAAACTCCTATTGCATTTACCAATTGGATGGTTGGATGAATGGGGGCATTCTCTGCATATTGTTTTCATAGTGAGTTTGCAAGGTATTGGATATCGCTAGACGATTTTGATGATTGCAGACGTTGTTTCTATCGCCGATGATGCCCATACCACCCACATGCGACGATCTGATGGTCTTTTTGTCTCCTTAGGATTTCTATGATCCACGCGGTTTTGTATGGTTAGTGTTGTGTTGTTTATGCAAAATAAGTCATTCATCTATCTTCCTTTGCCATAGATAAAATTTTCTCGCTTACTTTGGATTGGTTTTGACCTATTTTACGTTTTGTTCATGAGCCTTTGAATTCCTATAATTTGTCGCATCTCTACGGAGGAATAAAAATATCCAAAGGGGCATGTGTTGAGATGGATAATGTAAGTCTTGATCTGTTCTAGATTTAGGGTTCGATTCTCTATTGTTAATACTGTGGTGGGATGACATGTGATTGATCTTCCGAAAACAGTGATGAAGTTACACATGAATGATTGCTATAAATGCAGGAAGGTCTTCTTGCATTCTGTTACAATGATTGAAGGTAAACAACTATTCAGGTTCTTGCGATTTAATTTGTTTTTGGTGTTGATGTTTTTTAATGTCTGGGTGACTATAGGAATCGATTCCTTGATGATCAATATGAAGGATAACACATTGACTCTAATCGAAGGGGTTAGAGCATTTGACATAGCTTCTAATGCTTTGATCCAGATTTATGAGAAGAACGAAATGAAACCATAGATTTATAATATTAACATAGAGACACAGTGAACAATACTAGATATACAGTAAAACTTGACTTCTATTAAATAAGAAATATGCTGAAAACTGTAAAATGCATATTGAAAACAAGCTTGCTAGAATTGTGGCAGCTTATCTCTGAGAAGAGATGTGATAGCTATGCTCATTCACAAGAAGATGATTACAAAGAGGCTCTAAAGGCCTTTTTACAATAAACATGAATTCCAAAACCCTAGACATCCTAAAACCTAACCCTAGGAGATGAAGTTCCAAAAGTCATGTGGGCTCCATTGGGGTAAGTTAGTACATCAACTTCTCGGGGTCGTAACTTTTGCATATGATTTATGTTTACGGCACACAATAGCTCATTGGAAAGGTATTGACAAGGAGATTCATTTAGGGGGCTCAATCAAAGCCTTTTGCATTCAATGATGTGCCTGATTGTGAAAAAATGTCATTTAGTCCCTCAAAATGGCCCTGGAAGTTCAGGAACCGAAAAAGTGCTAAAAATACTAAGTTTGCAAAAAAATGTTTTGAGACAGTTGGACAAGGCGGGTGGCCACCGAGATCCTCCTAGATCAATATTCCCCCCTTAGGAAGCAATGGTCTCCATTGCGTTGATTCCCCCCATTAGATGAGGAAAATTCTGTTGAATTTGGCCCCAAGTGAGCCACTTGCCTTGGTGCAAGGGTTGCCCTGCTTTGACAACCCGATAAAGGTTGATCCTCTGCTAGCAAGTGTCCTTGATCTAATCAGTGGATGCATGTTCCATGCAGTCAGGGTTGAGCTCTGTTGGTGTCAACTTTTCTGCTATCTCTGAGGTGTCCAATAATGGTGGAAAATAAGGCCAAAGGAGGTCCACATTGAATACTGGATGCAATCCAAGGAATGGGAGAAGGTTGAGTTCAAAATCATTATCATCCACAACCTTGGTGATGGTGTAGGGTCCATAACGAAGTGGGCGAAGCTTCCAATGAGGTCCTGCAAGACGTTCTTTATACAAGTGCAACCAAATTTTTTCTCCCACCTAAAACGGGTGTGGCACCCGGTGTTGATCATGGCATTGCTTGCACTTGGCATTAGACTTTTGTAAAATATCCTGAACCTATTAGCGGATATAATGGATCTTCTCAATGAACTGGGTGGATTTTTCAGCTCCAGTTGGAGCATGTGACGAGTCTGCCTAGGTGGCCACAAGGGGTAGTGCAACATCCATGGCACCCAATGGTTGAAATCCCAACCCCACCTGAAAGGGGTTGTGTCTGGTTGAGCTATGGATGGCTCTATTGTAGCTATGTTGAACATAGGGAAGACTCTCATCCCAGGAGTGGGGGTGCTTGGAATTGTACTTGCGCAAAATGTGCACGATCATTCGGTTGACGGCCTCGGTTTGGCCATCCGTTTGGGGTTGGAAGGAAGTGGACTTGGTGAGCTTGGTGTCTAGTAGTGACCAAAGGCTCGTCCAGAATGTGTTGAGGAACCAACTGTCCCAATCTAAGATAATGGTTTGTGGGATCCCAAAGTGTCCCCACACTCATTCAAAGAAGAGCTTGGCAGTGGCCTCCACTATGATGCTCTTCTTGCAGGTGACCATAATCACCATCTTGGAAAAGCGATCAACAACCAAAAAAACATACTCATTTCCTCGCTTTGTGGATGGAAGGCCTTATTTCTTAATGGTCGGTTTGGAAATAGTGCAGGCAGTGCAGGACCGGATATACTTGCTGACATCCTGTCAAAGTTTCGGCCAGTAGAAATGTTGCTGCAACACTGCCACTATCTTTTCCACACCGAAGTGTCCTGCCACATGACTGTAGTGGGATTCCCAAATTAACTTTGGTCACTCGCTTGATGGAACACATAGATGGCCTAGATGGCACAACAACCCATCCTAAAGATCGAAATTGGTTAAAACTATGTTTGCGCCCAACATCTGGTAGGTGTTGGTGAAGTCAGGATCTGTCTCATAGAGGTGGGGCCATCCTAAGGTCTCGTGGCCACAAGAATAGAGAAATGTGGTGAGTGTTGCGATTGGAGATTGGTTGAGGCAATCAACCACTCAGTTGGTGTTTCTTGTTTTATACTTGATGTTGAGGTGGAACTGCTGCAAATATGTGGACCACTTCTTATGGCAGTGATCCTACAATTTTCCTTATGTCTGCATGAACTACAACAACTTATGATCAGTGTGGATGACTGTTTCCTTCCTGAGAATGTAATACTGCCACTGGCTACAGACTTGCATAATGATGTACATTTCTTTGTCATGAGTAGGGTACTTACAGATGACATATGATAGTGTCTCACTATGATAGGCCACTAGGTGGCCATGCTAAGTGATGCCAATGCACACAACATAGTCTGAAGCATCTGTCTCAATCTCAAAGGGTTGTTGCAGGTTATGTAATGAAATCACCGGGGCGGAGCACAAGTGCTGCTTCAAATCATCAAACACTTTATGTTGGGACAGGCCTCACACAATTTTTTCCTTACCACCACCTCTGGTTATTTGGTTGAGGGCCCATGCAATATGGGAGAATCCCAACATGAACCTTCGATAGAAATTGGTAAGGTCTAAGAAGCTTCGAAGCTCAGTGAGTGTGCTTGGGGTTGGTCAGTCATGGATGAATTGGATATTGGTTGGATCAGCATGCAAACCATGGGCATCAATAATGTATCCTAGGTACTGGATCCTGTCCATGTCGAAGGAGAATTTTTCCAAGTAGGCATATAGTTTGCACTGCCACAAAGTGTGTTGAACTTGTTGAATATGCTACAAGTGTTCTTCCCAAGTCTTATTGTAGATGAGGATGTCATCCAGATACACCACCAAAAAATAATTAGTGAAAGGCCATAAGATATCATCCATCATCCTCATGAAAGTTGTTGGGCCAGTTTTCAAACCAAAGGGCATGACCAACCATTCAAAAAGACATTTTTTTGACTTGAAGGCAGTTTTCCATACATCTTTTAGTTCTATTGGGAACTGATGGTAGCCAGACTTCATATCAATCTTACTGAATTATTTGCCCCCCTTGAGCTGATCAAGGAGATCGTCGATTCGGGGAATCAGGTACCGGTTCATAACTGTGATTTCATTTAGGGCCAGGTAATCAATGCAGAGTCGCCAAGTCTCATCTTTCTTCTGCACCGACACGATTAGGCTTCCACAAAGTGATGAGATGTGTCATATATGCCCGTTGTGGAGAAATTCTTGGATCTGATTCTTGATCTCCTCATTTTCTAGCAGAGAGTGACGATAGACTGGCCCATTGGGTAGCGGTGTGTTGGGGGTCAGATCGATGGGATTCTTGACCTGGCACTGCAGAGGTACTTCAGTAGATGATGAGAATATGTATTTGTATTCTTCCATGACCTTATCCACTTGATTTTTTTGTGTGGAGAGGTTGGTCGTAAAGGCCATGGATGTGGCTACAATCTGTCGCTCACTTTCAGAGAAAATCACGAAGAAGACAAACTTCTCGGTCTGAGAAATGACCTTCCTACATTTCTTGGCAAAGATTAAGGAAATAACACTAGGTGAGACTACCTCGTGTATCCTGTATAATTTATTGTTCAAATTAATAATAACACGGCAAGGCCTAAACTCATATACAACATGAAGTTTTCATAAATAAGGTTGGCCCAAAAGAACATCACAACTTCAAGGGGAGAAACATCACACAATACCTCATCTTTGAATGGCTTTATGCCATACGACAGACAACATTATTGGATGACGTGAAGATCGCTTCCATGATGGAGCCATCTGATGGTGTAGGGATACGAGTGTGATGTTGTCAGTAGGTCTAGCCTCTTGATGACCTCTTCTGAGATGAGGTTCTTCTGGCTACTTCTATCAACGATGAAGTGCAGTGGAGTTCCTTTTACCCACATATGTGAATGAAAGAGGCGCTCATCTTCCTCTAGCTCATCAGGTTCACCATGCTAGATCTTGGTGGTAGCAACGGTGGCACTAGATTCTGCGCCAATGATTTGTCTCCCCTTTTCTAGTTCTGACTCAGAGTCGGAACCCACATCTAATTCAGAGGATTTTACCTCAGGCACCAATGACTGCTTTCAACGGAAATGAACAGTGTTATTCCAGGGGCCTGATCGTGAAAAAGCATCATTTAGGCCCTCAAAATAGCACCAAAAGTTCAAGAATTGAAAAAATGCTAAAAATAGTAAGTTGCTAAAAAACTGTTTTGAGCCAGTTGGACAAGGTGGGTGGCCACTGAGATCCTATTGGATCATACTCAATATTGATGGGTGCATGGAATTGGAGGTGATGCCATGTATTGAAACATTGGTATCTCTGGAGCGATTGGCTGCACGTAAATGTGACAACCTAAAGAGCATACAAGGGTAGGGGTTGGCGCAGTTGACAAAGCTTCTATATGTTAGGGAGTGCTATGAGTGAGAAGACCTGCCAAATCTTGAACTTTTGAAGATCTTAAACTTTTGAAGTTGTTGGAGACACTTTATGCATCTGAATGTCCCAAACTACAGTGAGGTGGGGGAGTAGTGGAGGAATTTCACCAAACATTGAAAGAAGGCCTCATCATAAAAAAACATTAATTATTATCATAACACTTCAAACTCACAATCATGGCCAATTGCCAAAATCCCAAATAGAGCTCTGCCATGATATTTTTGGCATTTCTATATTTTTCTTTACTTGTTTTAAATCCCCTTTTAAGAACAAAACATTTCCTTTGTGTCATTTATTGAGCTATAATGATCTAGAGATTTATATTTATATGATTTTATGGTGCCAATATTCATGATGAAAGTGGCTTGTGTAGTCTATTCAATTTTTACTTATACACCTAGTAGTTACAAATCTTCTTTATTATTATAATCATTTTGGCACATTAGTTGCATAAATAAGATCACTAAAAGAGAGACAATCACAGAAACAATAGAGACACATAGATTATCCTGGGAAACCCTCATGGGGAAGAAAACCCAACTAAAACTTCCTCAATATAGATAGACCAAAAACAAAACAAAAGATCCTACTCTACTTCTTCACCAGGAAGAGTAGCACACCACTTGACCAAGAGATACCAAGAGATAAACCAAAAGCCTCCTTAACGTCACCCCCTGTTTCAAAATATTATACTCCGAGACTTGCGCACTGCAAAGCTAGTTGGCGAGTGTGTCCAAATGAGGCACTAGCCTCTCTTATAAATAATGGTCTAGACAACCTATAATTAGGTCTGGGTTGACCTGTCACTTTACCCTCTTAATTTACAATTAAATTTCAAGGAACAATAGGGCCTACTTAAATACAATATAATATTATTATTCAAATCTCTCTCAGGTATAATATTCTTTGAATTTATAATATTTCAACACCCCCCCTTAACACGAAGGGTATTCTACTGACAACATCAATAACAACTGACTGGAATCAATACATAATCAATAGGAGGGGACATCGTCATCAACATCAGGAACACTGTCTGTCATATCTATAGGTCATCAAATTTTTTTCTCATCATCATCTACAACATGGAGCTGGAGTAACATCATCATCATCAACAACATGAAGTTGGAACATCAACATCAACAACATGAAGTTGGAATAACATCATCATCAACAAAAACATGAAGTTGGAACATCAACATCATCAACAACATGAAACTGGAATAACATCATCATCACCATCAACAACATAAAGTTGGAACATCTACATCTATATGTGGCAACAAAATGAGGAAGGTGCATCAACAACAACATATGTGGTACTCTGACATATCATCCTTACTAAACCTTCGGGATCTATATGTATTTGTTGTATGGATCTGAAAATGGTACACAGAATACTGCAGAATGTACTATAACCAATACATTTGGTCTTATTGAATTTGTATATGTTATGAAGAATCTGTGACGTTTTTACCCAAAACACATGTTTTAGACTAGTTTCAGGACTAGCCACAAACCCTATTTTCCACGGAGTGTAACTCCAAAAATACAATGACCCACAAGCTGAAAGTTTTATCACAACTACTTGGATATGTTTCCTCAACGACCTCCATATTTCGCTGTCAGAATCATTCTAGAAAAAACGTTATTGCGAAAATGGTGAGATGACCTATAAATAACATACCTTAGAAAGCATCATCAAAAGAATTTATCCTCCCTTGAGTTTTGGCCTTATTTACTTCACCTTCCCTCTGAAATTTGCCTTAGATATCCTTTGGTTACCTCAGTCACTTGTAGATATTCAATATTCTCAAGTGTAATTAAATGAGAAACCCTTGCCTCTTATTTATACTTTTATGTAGCTTCCTCAAGGGGTTACCTTCTAACCACTTAAACCATTTTCCTTATTCAATAAGACCAAATGTATTGGTTACAAATCATATTTGGATGATGAAATTGATGAGGGATTTTGGTTGAGGTACATNCATGGTTGATGTACTCATTGATGATACAGGTTGGTGCATGGTTGATGCACTTGTTTATGGTACATGTTGATTACATGTTGTTTGGTACAGATTGTTTGGTGCAGGTTGATCGGTACAGGTTTACAACAATATATCTCACAGTGATAGCGTGATAGTGGTTCCATCATTCTACTTCTACAACAGGGCGGTTGGATGGGGAAAGGACAGGTGGTAGTAGCCACCTTCCGGTTGTAGCCGAAGAACACAGGGGGTTGTAGCCTCCTTCTAGTTGTAGCCAGAGAATTGGGGAGTTGGAGCTTCCCTTAGGTTGTAGCCTGAGAAACTAGGGGGTTGGAGCCTCCTTCCAGGTGCAGCTGGAAAAAAAAGTAAGTTGGTGCTTCCAATGAATGGATTTCTTAAATGCATATAAGAAAAAACATTCCATGGTTTTCTCCCGCTTCGGGTTTCCACGTAAAAACACTGGTGTACTGTGTATGTGTATGATAGCTCATTTGTTTATTGTTTATTTAATCTGAAATTTTTGGATGATAATGATAAATTGATATAACACTTGAATTTTATGGTTAAAAAAGATTAAATTTCTCTATTACTGATTCACCCCCCCTCTCGGTAATCCAATAATTGGAATCAGAGAAGGTTCCTTCAGAAATCAGTTTAACCACTAAAAGGTATATCATGGAGAGAAACAACATGTATAAAAATGGAATACCACAGTTTGATGGACAAAAGTATGCATTCTGGAGCATAAGGATGAAAACATATATATAGGCACAGGGATTAGAAATTTGGCAATCACTAGTAGATGGATACAAAGAACCAACAGTTCTGCCAATAAGTGAAAAAGCAATGAAACTCAGTCAAAATAATTCCAAATCCATAAATGCACTTCTGAATGGTCTTGGTGAATTGGTATATACCAAAGTTGTACATTGTTTGTACATTGTAAATCTGCTAAAGAGATTTGGGACAAACTTCAAAATATTTATGAAGGAGATTCAAAAGTCAAAGCAACAAAGATTCAAACTTACAGAGGTCAATTGGAACAATTAAAGATGAAGGAATATGAGAATATTGCAACTTACTTCTTACGAGTCGATGAAATAGTGAATGTAATCATAGGATTGGGAGAAGAAATTGAAGAATCTATAATTGTTCAAAAGGTAATAAGATCTCTTCCTATGAGATTTGATCCTAAGATATCATCACTAGAATAAAGAGAATATATAGACTCAATAAGCATGGATGAACTACATGGAATCTTTGTTATTGGATAAATCTATAGGTGCGGACAATAACCGATCTCCCTAGATCCACTTGGATCTAGAACAAAGCAAGACAAAACAATACTCTTTCCCTAGATTTTGAATTTTGAATTAAATAGGAGGCAAGAACAAAGAACATACCTTATTATCGCTTCCTATGGTCTTTTTTGCTCCCAATTCGCTCCAGTGCTCTCGTGCAGCCAAGACCAAGACAACACAAACCAACCAAAGTGAAGAAAGCACAATCTATTCAACAATCAATCTATGTATATGATCAATGAATTATACAATAAAGTGGAAATAGCTTTATGGGAAAGGGACATGCTACTGTATCATATTAATGGAAAGTAAATATTACAATCTGAGCCTTGATGTCGCAAACTTCCTTTCGATGGCCCTTGGCTCTGATACACACACTTGGTCACTTGCATGAAGAAGATCAAAACCCTTTGGATAAACTTGCTGGAGTCTCCAAGTTGTTGTAGCTTCATTTCTTCACACAATTCTTTCACTAATTCTCCAATGAATCTTGCTTAACCTTGCTTAACCTTTTCCATGAGAATTCCCTCAATATATAGGAGAGAATGAATTAGTTACTTTGATAAGAGTGATCCCAAAATATCAAGGAATCTAGTACTAGGATAACCATTCGAATGCCATCTCATCCTTCTAGAAGCATCGAGAATTCATCTTTTCCATTGCTTTAGAAATAGTTCGCACCCTAGCAGTTCAACACAGTGCGAACTTCTCACACCCTGGCTTAAAGCAGCCTGCGAAAATCATGCATTCTCGCAGGAAAATATACTAGCAGCCTGCGAAAATCATGCATTCTCGCAGGAAAATATACTAGCAGCCTGCGAACCTCCTTCAAAAATGATATTTATGGAAAGATAAGAAAGTAACTTTTCTCAGGAGAAAGTTCTTATGAAGAGCCTGAGTACACCATCATCAATACATCACCATGATGACCAAAATCATGGGTAACAATCTTCACAGCATATGAAATGAGAACTAAACAGGAAAATCCATATATAAAAGAAGCAGCTTTCAAAACATCAAAAAGCTCAAAGAAAAAGAGAAAGCAAAAGGAACTTAACAACAACAATGACTTCTCAGAAGATGAAGAAGAAGAAGTGGCCAACTTTGTCAGAATATTGAACAAGGGAACCAACGACATATATAAAGGTAAGATTCCATAGATTTGTTTTAATTGTGATGGTATTGGTCATTTTGCTAACAAATGTCCTCATAAGAAAAATAAGAGGAATGATGAAGATTACTCAAATAGAAAACAAACATATAAAAACAAAAGAACCAAAAATAATGTTTTCAAGAAAATATTATGCACCAAAGAAGACATTTCCTCATCAGATGAAGATGAAGTCAGTGATAGTGAGACAAAAAGAGTTCTATTCATGGCAGTAGAAGACTCTGATAAAGAAGACACCAAAGAAGAATATGAAGAGGCAGAAGTTGACTACTGATAAGAATTATTGAGTGCCATAGAAGTTATAAGAAGAAAAAAGAAGAAAAACAAGAAGCTACAAGCAGAACTAGACAAGAAATAAGACACTCAGGAACTAGAACAAATGATCATGAAATTGAAGGTTCAAATAGAAGAAGATAAAAGAATTGAATAAGCACTCAAAGAACAACTAGAAGAAAGAGATAAGATCATTGGAAATTTAGAAGCATAGATTGTCACATTGAGAAAGGATATTCAAAAGAAAAATATGCAGAACAACTCAAAATTTTTGGATGACATTATCAGTAGTCAAATATTCATTATGACAAGTCTGGACTTGGATACAATCAGACAAAAAATGGATCAAGCTCCAAATCAATAGAACAAAAAACATACCCAAAAATTTATGTAGAAACAATCAAAGAGAATAGGAAGACCTACAAGGAAGATTAAATGGACACTCCTCCACCAAGAAGATTCAGATTTCAGAATTAACGACCGACAAAAATAAACAGGCCTCAGGAAGAAGAAGGATTCATAAAATTATCTCCTTTCATAATATATTCAACTCTAATGTATCAAACTATTTTTTTTGGTTTATTTTATGCAAGCAACAATTTTTGACATAAAGCTGTAAATTGCAGAGCTAATAGGAGGAACATAAAAAAATTTGAAAGTCATACACAAAATGGTTATCCAAGAAGGCCTATTGAAACACAAAGAAGAAGCTACAACAGGTTTGAATCATTGAGCACTGAAGTGGAATGCTACAAGTGCAACAACTTTGGACACATTTCCAAATATTGTCGAATGACAATCCCTCCTAGAGAACCACAACAGAACAACAACAGTCACAAATGTGAACCTCATAAGAGAACATGGATAAGAAAGAAGAATCATTATAGCAATGAAGAATGCACACTCGCTCTACAAGCTAAGAAGAATAAGCGTGGTTGGTATGTTGACAATGGCTATTCAAAACACATGACAAGTGATAAAGACATGTTTCTTACATTAAGAAAGGAAAGAGATTGACGAGTATCCTTCAGAAATGATGATTTAGCTAAAATCATTGGAAAAGACACTGTCAGAATTGGAAACAAGAATACCAAGGAAGAAAATGTTCTACTAGTAGAAGATATGAAACATAATCTTGTAAGTGTAAGTCAAATGTGTGACCAAGGTCATAAAATTACTTTTGATTCATAGAAGTGCGAGATTAGAAAAGAAGGTTCATGAAAATTGATTGCAACAACTACAAGAACTTCAAGCAACATATATGTATTNTAGGAAAGGAAGATGAAAGTTGACTATGGCATAGAAGAATGGGTCACATACACTTGGATAACCTTGTCAAAGTTACCAAAAAGGAAGCAGTTAGATAAATTCCCCAGATCACGAAACCAACCAACACTTTATGCAAGCATTGTCAACAAGGAAAGAAAACAAAGACCAGGTTCAAATCAAAGAAATATTCAACGACAAGACCACTAGAAATTGTGCATACTTATCTAGTTGGACCAACTACAACAAAGGGCTTAAAAGGAATAAGTTAGAATCTTTTGAAAACTTCAAGGTCTACAAGGAGATGGTTGAAAATGAAATGTATTCAAAAATAAAATGTTTGAGATCTGATAATGGAGGAGAGTTCAATTCAAAGGAATTTATGGACTATTGTAGCAGGCATGGAATAAAAAGGAAATTCTCCATTCCTAGGACACCTCAACAGAATGGAGTTGTTGAAAGAAAGAACATGACAATACAGGAAATGGCTTGAATAATGCTAATAGATTCAAAATTGACAGACATTTTTTGGACACATGCAGTGCATACAACAATTCGCATTCAAAACAGATTAATGCTCATAAACAACAATGACAAAACTCCCTACAAGCTATGGAAAGGAATACCAACAAAAGTGAAACACTTAAGAGTATTTGGAAGCAAATGCTACATAAAAAGAGAAGATGGAAGAATGGGAAAGTTTGACTCTCGTGTGGAAAAATGATTACTTGTTGGTTACTCAAGTACAAGGAAAGCATACAGGTGTTACAATATGAAGTTGAAAAAAGTTGTGTAAAACATCAATGTAACAATTGATGAAATAGGTGTACGAGAATTTAAGGAAGAAGAAAATGAATCAATGGAACAACTTTATGAAGAAGAAGAAGACGAAGAAGAAGAAGAAGAAGGGGAATATGAAGAGGATCAGACATAAGTATAAGAGAAAGTTCAAAAAGTGCCTCCAAAGACACCTAGTAAATGAGTACAAAAGAATCATCCTTTAGATCATATTATCGGAAACAAAGATGTAGGAGTTGAGACTAGAAGAAGAATCCGTTCACCAGAACAAACACACCTATCACTCTTATATACAATTGAACCAAGTAATTTTGAAGAGGCCAACAAGGATGGATTTTGGAATAAGGACATGGATGAAGAACTGAATCAAATAGAGAATAATGAGACCTGTGAATTGGTTCCAAGACCAAAGAATAAGAATGTGATTGGCACAAAGTGGGCTTTCAGAAATAAATTGAATGAAGATGGAAAGGTTACAAGGAACAATGCTAGATTGGTATGTAAAGGATATGCACAAGTTGAAGGAATCGACTTTGAAGAGAATTTGCCCCAGTTGCCAGAATAGAAGCAATCCGATTGATTTTATCTTATGCATGCTCCAAGAATATTAAAGTGTATTATATGGACGTGAAATCATCTTTTTTGAATGGTGAACTTGAAGAAGAAGTCTACATTGAACAACCAGAAGGATTTCAGTTGTTAGAGAACACAGTGTTAAGAACCAAACATCAATATAGCATAGAAAAACATCAGGAAAACTATTCAACGCCTTGAAAATGAGATAATTTCAGATAATAATCCTCTTCGAGGGGGCAACCTCCTTTTACCCCACTTAAATGTTCAAGTACAAGATGATTCAAAATGAAAATGTCTCCTTGGTATATATAGGAGACTAGGAGGTATA
>SNQJ01S0162658.1:7775-21429 GCA_010110895.2 Picea sitchensis
TATATATATATATATATATAACTTTTTTTTTATCCTTTTTTATCTAATATATATAGATATATATATATATATAACCTTTTAGACTTGAACCTTATAATTTTCTCTTAAACTTATAAAAGTGCTTCAAACTTTATAACTTTCATTTAAAGGTCTATTTTCTTTAACTTTTTCTTATGCTTCCTTCTTTTTATCCTTTTTATATCTCCTTAATATATACATATATCAACTTTTTAGACTTGAACCTTATAACTTTCTTTTAAACTTAAAAAAGTGCTTCAAACTTTATAACTCTTTCCTTTAAATTTCAACACAAAAAAAAATATTCCTTTTTTCACTCTTTTTAACTTTTAACTTAGTATTTTAATAAAAATTAAGTAATTGAAACTAATCATTGAATTATCAATCACTTGTCTTATTGTCTTAGTTATCCTTTTTTATCTAATATATATAGATATATATATATATAACCTTTTAGACTTGAACCTTATAATTTTCTCTTAAACTTATAAAAGTGCTTCAAACTTTATAACTTTCATTTAAAGGTCTATTTTCTTTAACTTTTTTCTTATGCTTCTTCTTTTTTATCCTTTTATATCTCCTTAATATATACATATATCAACTTTTTAGACTTGAACCTTATAACTTTCTTTTAAACTTAAAAAAGTGCTTCAAACTTTATAACTCTTTCCTTTAAATTTCAACACAAAAACATTCCTTTTTCATTTTTTAACTTTTAACTTAGTATTTTAATAAAAATTAAGTAATTGAAACTAATCATTGAATTATCAATCACTTGTCTTATTGTCTTAGTCTTATTGTCTTAGTGATAGACAAATATATATAATGTCACCTTTTAAAGAGTCACGTCTTTTATCACTTGACTGAAATGCCTTGACTATTAAAATACTTATACGGATGGTACCACGGAATTATTTTAAAATTATGACCGTACAGAAGGAGGACGAGGTGGTACGGAATGTGCAGCCTCTGATTATTATTTTTAATAAAATTATCCAGACCAGCAGAGGTACGGGCTTGATTGATTTCTTAACCAGCGATAGTACAAATGACTGTACGGATTGTGGAATGTACAGCAGTTAAATTATTGTTGATTGATTTCTTAACCAGTGATAGTACGGATGACTGTACGGATTATAGAATGTACGACAGTTAAATTATTGTTGCGGATTGGTGGTTGTACGGGTGTACGATTGCGATAAGTTTAATCAGATTGTGTGAGCAAAAATTCACGGACTGGGTTGACAGCAGCAAAAATTATGGCCAAGTGTACAGGCTTGCAGCAAAAAATCAAGGTACAACGGTTGACAGTACATCAATCTGTACAGCGAATGCTATGGAGGCTGTTGTTGTATGGTGACTGTACAGAGGGCTGCTATTGAGCAGCGGTGGTATGGCGGTACTCTACGGTGGTGAGAGAAGTGTTTGAAATTGTTATATATATATATATATATATATATATATATATTATTTTGCAATTTAATGTGCTGCGGGATAGTATGGATGGGACTTTTTTTTTTACTGTAATTCACATTTCTTGTTATCTTGATAGGCTTGTTTCTTTCAAATTTTTGTTTTTTAATGCAAATTGGTATTTTTTATTTTTTTACCAAAGGCGCAAGGGATAAGGCCCCCCCCCCAGTCTCCGACTGATCCAGGTTCGAAAGGGAGCGTCTCATCTCAAGCCCCGCCGAAGTCTCACCCTCCGAACCAAGGCCCCACCCCTCATTGCACGCCTCCCCGCCTCTAGTCTCGGCTTCCCGGCCTCCTATCAGTTTCCACGCCTCCGCACTGCACTGGCCTCCCGACTCTAACCGCACTCCTGCAGCACCTCCTGTAACCACGCCAAGGCCCCCATTTATGGAAGAAAAAGTGATTTTTTTTTTTTTTTGGCTTTGTGCATGGGCCCTAGGGATTTTTAGGGTTAGAGAGGGGAGATAAAGCACAATCTCTCCCTTCTTCCCTCATTGTTTCATCTTTGAGTTGGGTGGAGAGGGAAGGAGCTTTTAGTGTTGGCTTGGTGTTGGTGTTGGAGCAAAGTTGGAGCAAAGTTGGAGAGCTTGAAGAGGGGTTTTGTGAGAGATTGGAGGAGTCAACAAAGGGTTCCATCTTGGGTAAAATCATTGGAGATTCAATAAAATAGGTAAGGTCTTAAAGTGTATTCTTGTGGAAATTTTGAATATTGTTCACAAAATGTCTTGTTTATTATTGTATTCCTGTCTTCTCCACATTTTCCACCCCTTCCTCCATTCCCATTGCGTGTTGTTCATCTAAAACTTGAAGAAAATGATTTTCTTGTGGTTTTTCTCCTTGCATTGGCTCTCATGGTGTTGGAACTTTGGGAATAGGGCGTAGACCTAAGAAGATGATAGTGGTCATTCTATCGTGACCTGTACTCACCCAATGAATAGTTGAGAGGAGGGTGGTGAAGGGATGATAATGAAGTTGATAGTGACAAAGCTTCATTAACCCCTTGTGGAGGTATGTCACAAAAACTTGAGGAGGGTAGAGGTGGTGGAACCACTAAGTTTTTATGCCCACATGGTTGTCAGCCCGTGAAAACCTTATAGGGGTTCATACACCCGTGGTGAGGAGGCATCTTTGTGGGTATTAAACAATGATGATAACAGGGTGTCCATTGGTATTTCAATTTGCCCTAAGATAAAACAGGAACAAAGAGAAAGCTACATCAAGATAGAGGAGGTTGCACAAAGAATGAATACTAAAAACAAAAGGTTCAACCTGACGCATCTTCTCCCTTTTCATCTTCTTCTGTTGGTGGAAGGTCCTCACCAAAGGGCAAAGTAAGGTAGCGGAAGTAAGAGAACCATAGAAGATTTACTTGATATTACTGGCAAGGAGGAAGTGGATGCAAAAGTGGCAAGGTTTCTTTATGCATGTGGTGTACTATTCAATGTTCTCCGCTCCCCTATTGGCATTCCATGGTTAGCCATCAACAAAGCCCCCATTGGATACAAGAGCCATGGATATGAAAAGGCTAGAACTCTGTTACTTGACAAGGAAAAAGCAAAGTCAAAAGAGCTCACCTGGGCTTACAGATAAGGGGCGATATGGGGCCCCATTGTATCTCGATGGACAAACAGTTAGAAACCAACATTTGATAAATATCCTTGGTGTCTCGTCTACTGGTGCAGTGTTTCATGAGCTCATGACTCTCATCACCAAGGTGGTATCTCTCTCTCGCAAACATAGCAGTCATCTTACTGAAAACTATTGATTAGGTTGGTCCTACTAATGTGATCAAGTAATCACTGATAATGCAAGAAATTGTAAAGGAGCAGGAAAATCATTGAGCAGAAATATACCCACATTATTATTTTGGTGAAGTGCACATTGAACCTTTGTAATGCATGATATCGCTACATAAAGAATGCACATGGATTAATGTGGACTTGTACAAGTTTAGGGAAGAACCTCTCATTAAATTTATCACCTATTACTTCTCCAAGGGTTAATGTATCATGGCACTTACTCTAAATTGTACTACTTAAGCTTGCAAAGACCAGATTTGCTAGCCATTTCAAATCTTCAGGCTTTTATTGAGGGTAAGACAAGCTTGGGTGCAATGGTGATGAGTGATGAGCGGGATGAAATTAGCACTGATAGAAATGGCATGAATGCAGCAAAGGACACTGTCCTAGATAGCCATTTTTGGACACAGGACAAGTATGTTTTACAGTTCACCAAACCAATTATAACATATCTCGGCTTAGTGATTCGACACCGATCATCGAGGTGTATGAGCAAAATGGATAATATGCTAGAACAAATTAAGGACATTGTTGGTTTCCAAAGATCATATAATTTGTGCTGATTTTATCAAGATAGAGGTGGAAAAACTGGGTGGGAGAAGCTAAAGGTTCCACTACATGCCTTAGCATATGTGTTTACACCCAAAATAATATCATACATCATGGTTTTCAACCCCAGCACCAGAGGGTGGGGCAAAGAGAAAACCACACCAAGATCCGAAGGTTCAATCTGGTTACATGCAAGCATTAGAAAAAATGTACCCAAATGTTGAGGAGTGTGATAGCACTCGACAACAGTTGAGCCAGTACATCGGTTGCACTAGTGCCTTTGGGAGAAACGCTGCACATAGAGATCGAGAGAATTTGCCAGTTCCTCTCTTCAAGCAGTGGACATGTAATGGGGGTAATAATACCACGCCTATGTTCTATGGCAATGCGTTCTTTCACGTGGTGAACATTTTCACAGAGAGGTGTTGGAGCACACACAGTTTCATCCACAATGTCAAGGAACAGGTTGAATGTACAATGAAAGCAGAACTCTGGTTCATGTGCATTACAACTTGATGTTGTTGAGCCCACATCAGCAGGATCCAACAATAGATAAAGCAAATAAGATGTGGACTACAATCCAAAGGAGGACAATTTGGAGGATGGAGCATTGGTTTTGGAGGAGTTGAGAATGTTCTTTTGGATGAGGATTATCATGCTGAGATGCCACCACCCAAAGGCGTAGGGTCCCATGGACTACTCCCTGACTAGCACCCACCAAGACTGCATTAGAAGGACCTTCACACTCGGTTGCTTCATCTTCTCTACCACCACGCGTACCCCCACTTGGGAATCGTGGTGGTGGAAGGATATAAGAGTAGGAGAAATAGATTGTTTTCATTTTAATTAGATTTAATTATCATTGTATTACTTATGCAAATAGCCAATTTTGTAAACAAAACCATTTGGCCAGGACTCATGTTGACAATTGGTGGATAACCCTTTTCATTCCATAAGTTAATGATGTACTTCCCATTATATGGTTCTAAAGTTCAGAAGGTTTGTAATTGCTTGAATCTATTTATTTGTATTTGTATTTGTAATGGTATTTCAATTTCTCACTTTGTATGTGTAATTGTTAGCGCTTAGATGGTTGATGCTTGAATCGATTATTCATTAATGTACTACTTAAGATTCATGGAATGATGGATTATATGGAATTTAGATGGCATTTTATATTGAAGTATCACAAACATACATGTTTCATAAATTTTGCATCTAGTTTGGCATTCTATGTTTTTTTAATATATATATATATATATATATAAATCAGTCTCGAGACGCCATTCACCATTTTTTTGAAAAAATGCTTCTCCCCACCCCGCCCTAATCGGGCAATCATGCCAGAATCAATTTACCTTCAACGGATCCGGGAATGTGACTTGATAATATAGTTTTCAGCAGCTGCATTTTTTCACTTTTCCTCGATTTCTCTTTAAATTTGGTGCCAGAACTCTTTATCAATTTTTTCACTTTTCCTCGATTGGCTTTTGGATTTGCGCAGAACTCTTCTAATTTTTTCTTTGGCATAGAGCGCCTTCCTCACAAATTCCATATTCTCTTTGAATTTGGCAAAGAAATGATAAATTGAACAAGCGCTAAGGGTCAATTTGTGGTCAAAGACCAGTTATGTGGCTAAAAGCCTGATTTGATAAAAGATCAAGAACAATCAAAGAAACTTTGAATGAAGTATGGTTGGCTGTGCTTCATCTTGCATAAGGTCCGCTAAAGAGACCGCCAATGGCTGGGATAAAAAAAACAAAGCTTTGATACGAAATGAGACGAACAAAGTTCACACAAGAATTATCCGCACACTGGAATATATAACATAATAATCCATGTAGAAATAATGTATAAAATATGAATAGATAAGATGAGAGGCAATTGAGAATGAGGCCTGCTTATATACCCACGCAAGTTCTCTAACAGTCATGTCATTTGAGACATGTCCCCATTATCAATAGTTATTGTTTATTAATTAATTATTATGTTATGAATATCTATTTATATGTATATTTATGTTCATAATGTATCAAGTTTCCAAAAGATAAAAGCTGCTTATAAACCTTATATATTCTCTCCCAAGAGGTCTTGAGAAACAAATAAGCGTTATCTCTTAAAAGCATAAGACATGCAAAAGCAAAATACACCACAATAAATAGATGTCCCACGAGCTGAGGTGTGTACACGTATGTTGTGTCCCTTTCTTTCCATGCATATGGCACTGTATGTACCTCTAGCCTGAAGTGACATTTCTGTGGTGTCAGCTCGTCCTTGATTTTAGTTTTGGGGAGTACCCCAAAGGTTTGGACTCTAATAAATTAATGGCAATAAATGTGTTCGAAAAAAATATGCATTGAAAACAAAGGTGCAACAACCCCTCTACAAAGGCACCCATAAATAAGACAGTACAATCCCTTGTATCATTGTCATGAACCCCATGCCCAAGTTCACCCCACTTCACTTCACATGCACACATGGCTTAGATGGGCTTCTCTCGGGAAACACCCTGGACTTGGGGAATGATTGACCCAATAGGATGCCTTGAGACCCTTCCCACACCTAAATGTGTCAAATTGTATAAAGTCTTTGAGAATTCTTTTGGTTTGAAAAGCGGGGTTTGATGCACATGTTTTGGTGATTTGATTATTAGATGTGGCTTACTATGATACTTGTGGGACCCATGGGCCCTTGAGGGAATATATGTTTTCCTCAAGTAGGACCCTGCCTCTGGACAAAAGTGTCTGGCCATGAGCGCATGATTAGTTCCACTGGGGTTGTTGGGAGCGGAGCTGAGCGGAGGCTGAGCGCAGATTTTCAAAAATCTCCGGAGCTTGAGCTGCTGAGCTTATATAATACATAAAACATATTTTGATGCATATATATATAAACATGTAGAATGTTGAATCAATTGCAAAACATGAAAACATAGACATAAGATCATTTTAATCCAATTGATTAGTGATGAATCGATGATCATTAAAGCATCAACCATTTAGTACATCCCATATACTCACATATAACATCAATCATAAACATATGTGGGACTCAACATTAAATCATCATAAGTTATAACATCAATCATAAAAGCATCATAATGACAACTAAAGCATCATAATATCAATCATTAACTTCAAAGGTAAATTGTCAAGGATGCCTTTCCTTAAGTTCATAACTTCATAACTTCATTGTTTGAGTAGAATAAGCTATACAAGAGTCAAGACCTAAGACTCAAGACAAAGTACTAAATTTTAGAGACTACTTCTAAAACATGAAAACAAAAGAGATCTAGCAAGTACTAAATACTATGCTCTAACTTTTCCTCTTGCCACCAGAAACTTCTAGTTTCTTTCCGTGATCTTTGAATAAGAAGAGGAACAGGTGGAAGTGATCGTGAAACATGACCACTACCGAATGGCCCCTAATGCGACAATGATGTTGTAGATAAAGTGTAAACTGATGAACCTGAACCCTTTGTAGTGGATGGGTACGCTCTCCGTGAAATATGATCGCCATCAAGATCACTCAAAAGTTCCTCTCAGCGTTCTAAAACAATAGTTCCATCCTGTACATTAGTCTCCTCTAGATTGTTATCCCAAGTCATATCTCTTTACAAAAAAGCATTCCTGTCACATCATAGTAATGCACAACAACCTCAAGTTGTAATGCACATAAACCAAGCTTTCTCAGCCTTGGCCTCAGATTCAAGCAGCTTTACACCGTGGATGAAGTTATAGGTGCCCAACACCTCTCTCTAGAAGAGGTGTTAACGACTTGAGAAGCACCTTCACCGCCAATTTATGCAAAATTTTGGTAGGGGAGCCATACATGTCCCACCATTCGCTAGCACCCAACCTCAGTTCTCGACCTTTGTTGTTACCAAAGACTCCATGCTCAATGATGTATTTGCTCAATTCACTCCGTACTTGAGCACACTCCTCTTCATCGGGTACCAACTTGTCCAGTGCAAGCATGTATCCATTTTGCACCTCTCGATCTATGTGTGGTTTTCTCCTTTCCACACCCTCGGGTGCTGGTTGGGCAAACCAAGATGAAGAATAATATTTTGGTAAGGACATATGCCTGGGCATGGAGTAGAACATTCAAATTATCCCAACTTTTGACCACAATTTTATGGATATGATCATAATAAGATCAGATCCTTCCTATTTACAATGTCTCTTTGATTTGGCTTCCAGTATGTTGTCCATCTACTCATATTGACCTTCCAATCAATGGCCGATCTCAGATCTACAAACCAATCACATTGTAAATGGGTTTCAGAACTCTAATATAACCGAACCTCGCTACAAAATGGCCATCATGAACCGAGTCCCAATCTCCTAAAGTCACTCTCTCGACATGGATGTAGCCCTATTTTAGATCCCGCCATGAATCACTCGAGTCACCTAGCCACCGCCTCTTACCTTCAAAAGGCGCCTAAAGGTGGGATAATAGCTAGCAACTCTGGTCTTCGCAATCTTTAGTAACTCCAACTTGGAGTGACTACTAAAAATGTAGTGGGCCATGCTAGGATTGGTAATAAATCTTATCATATTCCTTCCCTCTCTCTTGGTGTACAAAGCACCAATCCATCTATAATCATGGTCCTTCATTTTAATGATATCATGTGACCGTGCTATTCATTGTGTGAAACCAACCACCCCGAACAAAATATATATTGGGGTACCTATCTTCGATGATTTCTCCTGTTGCCTTACAATTAGTAGGATTATTAGTGATGACTTGAATGACATTGTTGGGCCCAATCTCTTGAATGGTTTTAAGCAAGCAAGACCTAATATTAATCCATGTCTTTGTAGCGACCGGTAGTCATAACAAAGGAAGATCACATCACTCTTAGACACAAGAAGAATATTTATCAATGGTTTGCCTTCACATTTGTCCAACCATCAAATACAACTGATACCCCATTTAGGTTCCACTCATTTGGTAAATTTAGAGCACCTTGATTTTACTGGCCAAGTCCCACGCTCTAGCTTCTATTCACAAATTCACCTATAAGTTTAGGGGATCCATTGATGGTTTGGACCATTTCATGCCAATATGGTGAGCTAAGAACATTGAATGGTATACCACATGCATATAGAACCCTGTAAACTTTTGCATCCACATCATCTCTACAACCTTGGTCAAGGAATTTTGATAGTGTTCTAGGGTGAAGATGAAGGCGAATGCACTAGCATGAGGGGACGCACATCGACCACCCAACACTCTTCCTGCATTCTCAGGTTCACCCCTTGGTCTTTGGCTTTGTTTTGTGCTACCACCTCTTCCCTTGGTATTTAAGTCTATCTTGGAATCGATACTCACACAGGTTTGGATTCCTATATTCTTACCTTTCATCCTGCAAGACATAGGCTCCACATAGATACTACCATGTGTAGGAACCTGCGTAGTCTTTATGACAATGGTGGTATATAAATTTTGTCTCCAATCTCCTCCAGTAAGCTTTGTGACATACTTTCACAGAGGTGTGTACTTGTCTTGGATTTTTGGGGATCCCGAATTCATTGTCACTTTCATTGTCTCCATCCCCTTCCATTCCTTCCTCCTCTCCTTGGTATGTGTTGTCCACTTCTATTTCTTCATCACTATCATGGGTAGGCCTAGGGCTACGTGAACCTCCCACCACCCTCACTATAATAAAAAATGGAACCAAAAATGGCACACCATTACTCACATCAACACACGTTGAACCTGTCTCTATAATAAGTTACACCGTTAATAGAATGATGGAGGAGAAATGGAAAAGAGTAGGAGAAGAAACCAGGTTTGCAACACATGCATTTAAAAAAAAGCAAGAAAGAAAATAAACTAAGAGCCTACCCTTAGCTCCAATGGTGGTTGAATATGACCATGGTAGCCTTCAATCTCCTCCGTTTTCACAAAATGGTGTTCCTCTCAATCTCCCTTCAACTCCTCAAGAACCAGAAGAAACCCTCTCAAGAGTCAAAACCCCTTAGCAAAGAAATGGATGAAATGTGAAATAGAATGGAGAGAAATGGGAGGAAAGAGTGTTAGTAGTCTTAGGCCAACCCTAGCATGACCCTTCCCCATGAGTCATCTAAAAACAAAAAAAAAAAAAACAAAAAAATGACCACCCTCCTCCCTCACGCCAAGACGGCTCGTGGGAGCTGCCGGGAGCTGCTGCTCTTTGGGAGGCCCGTGGAGCTGCTCACTGGACGCCTCAAACCAGGGAGCTTTGTTTTTGCGAGGAAGCTGCCTAAAAACGCCTCCCCTTGGGAGCCGCTGACCTCGAGCTGGGTTCGAAGCGGCCCCGCACCTAGGTCTCTAATCTTCATGAGGGATTGGACCCCTGATGGATATAGAGACCCCACTTGGGGGCAAGATCAGATGACCGGTTTGCAATAATGAAGAAAGAAGGAATTCGCTGCCTTTGGAGGCACTCTAGTAGGCTCGGATGATGAGATGCCACCCCTTCTCCACCTAGACATAGCCTTTGAGGTTTCTAGCATCACCCCAGTAGCCCATGACATCACCTAGGGCCATGGCCTGACACTCTGAGTGAGCTGGACTCAGCCTCGCACATGTGGTGATGGGAGGAGGCCTTGAGGCCCAACATTGCTAGATGACATCAACACTTTGAGAAGGACTAACGTCACCTAGGGAAGGATGGTGGCACCCCCTTGGGCTATTGGCTTAAATAACTAGTTTGCATCTCTTGGGGAAGCTTTAAGATGGTGTATTTTGGCATTTTCATGGTGGAAAGGTCTTCAACTAGGGTTTGGCTTAATTATTCTCAGGAAGCAAGTAGAAAATATGCATTTTTGTTCATGTAATGAATTCCTGTGGTAAATTTATTTATTTCATGTTGAAGATTATTAAATTGTTTGTTTAAACCCTAGAGGAGAAACATAAGTGCTTCTTTCTCCCTATAAATTTTCTACTAGTTCAATTTACCAAGTATACATTGTTTAGAAGTGACTACTAGAGCCCCAAAGTGCTAGCTTCTAGTAGCTTCACCTAATTGTTTAATACTTTCAAAAGTCTAAGGAAGGAAGGTGGCCAGAGGGGCCTTAAAAGTGTTTATTCTCTAGCAAAACCCTTTTTAAGACTAGGATGTTTGAGTCCTTGAAGTGCCAACACCTATTTCATCTACCTCTTCCCTTAGATAAACATTATCATCATTTCCTCAGAAGTGTAACCTTTTCACCACCGAGGCTTTTAATGCACTTGTAACAATTGCATTAATACCTCTCTTTACATAACACATACCAAAAGATATACTCCCTGTTTAAACAAGTAAAACACATTAACTCGGAGTAAAACATATGAATTATTGCTATATTCAACAAGCATTTAGTCTTATCATATTAATTCATATACACAAATAAAGCATGATACATAAACAGCCAAATATGCAAAAACATGATCGTAACATAATCTCGGGAGCACTTATCTTTATCAATGGTGGAATCCACCAACCAGCAGTAAGCTTTCCCACGAACCTTCCTCTAGCCAGAGACCGTGACCGCTTCATCAACTCAACATGGTCACCCCCGAAATGGACCGAAGCCCACCCCTGTGGCAAGGGAATCTTAGACTCACCAGGTTACATGAAAAACAAACACGTAAATATCTGGAACGATTCTTCCCAAAGATGCCATCTACTTCCACTACTACTGACTCTCATTCCCTACATGTATTGTTCCGCTTCCGAGTATACACCTTCACACGCGACAGCCCATCTAAGGTTAATTCTCCCTCCGGGTCTCGCAGAACAGTTTGATCGGGGAAGTCTCAGAGTCTGGGTAGTCAGGCCGACACTCTCCTCGAAGAAACTACTCCCAAAGAAACTCTTTCAATTGAAAGAGTTGCTCTCAGCCCCACAACCTGCCTCTTTCAACATCCACCACCTCCCTCACTTCGAGAGAGGTCATACACAAGCTCTGCAAGACAAGCTACCGCTGCGATGCCACGCTGCACTGCAAAGACCGCCTCGCCACAATGTACTAATAGGGAAAATCTAACACGTTTCCCAATCGGTTCAACAACACGTATCGGTCTCTTCACAATCGAAGTTCTGGACAAGGAATCCATCGCGACAAGCTCAGCTTCAACAACCCAAGACTCTTTCCGTAAATTCACATGTGCTCGTTCAAGACGGTATTCACGAATTTTAGAGCCGTAGATGTCCACGGCCCCAAATGTAGGTGTACACCTGGATTCTTCAACAACCACATGTCTCTGCCTCGTAATTGTAACGAGGTCTCTTGCAGACAAGCTTGCACCCCTCACACTCGTAATGCACTGAAGCCTAATGGGAGGTGAGGAACCCCTTCTGAATGGCTCGTCCCAAATTTTTTTATTTGCATGCACTAAGGTTGACACTTGTCACCCATGGTACTTCATGCGTTCCACCAGCACACGTGCCTCCCACCACTTGGAAATCACATGTGTCAAAAGGACTTAGGATAGAAACATATGAGTAATCATATCTTTGGAAATAATATTAAAATATTTCTAGGTTTAAGCCCCCTAGGCTTAACACTTAGCCACTTTCCCACCTTCAAAATTCTACTCCTTGCCCACTGGACGCCAAATCCCCTTCACCTTCATTCATCGGTCGGTCCTGCGACTCCCATGGTGTTTCTATTTCTTTATTAACCTTCTCAAGATACATAATAAGTACAACAAATTGTGCTCCGGCTCTGCCACTTAAAGTTCTCGGGTCAACAAAACACATAAGCCCACCATCTTATATAAACATTGCTCACCAGCCTATAGACATGTCTACAATTCATTTCATATATCATGATTTGCAACGGGCTCAGCCTTGGGGACACCACACTTCCCTAAGATAGCATTGTCCTGATAAGCCCAAGAAAGGCACTTGTCCACTTTTTTTAGTGAATGATTGATCAAACAAACACTCAAACTTTACTCTCTCAAGCTTTTGCTAACAAATGCTAACACTAACTTAGCATAGAACACTAATGTTACTGTTGTTGTTATAAACGTTTGCTACAGCCATCTAAAAGCAGCAAATTTTCTGCATAATTGATGTAAATTGCTAGCTAATTACTTCAAAATTTTCTTGTGACAAGGTTCATATCATTCCAAGTATTAAATGCCATCTTTTCATCGTCTTTTCAAGCAATTTTGGGGCATATTTCTTGCAGCTGTTACAAAATACTTTTATTGTTGTAAACTTTCACTTCGCTGCATTTTCATATCAACTAGCCTAATTTCACTTGGTTTACTGTATCATGAAGCTTTATTATCATATTTGTACTTGAAAGTGTCATATATTTTGTTGAAATAATGTAACTGCAAAGTGTATTCTGATTATTATTTGATATATTATTCATTGGATCAATCCCCATTGTGGATTGATCATGTCGGCTATTGTAAAAGACCAAATCCCCTTTTGCGGATTGGTCATAATGCGATTGTAATAGGCTAAAGAAGAAGTCGGCCCCAGAATATATCAAAGAGGCCCCAGAATATAATAAAGGTGGTTATAACCACTCAGAAGAAGAAGTCGGCCCTGCCAGTGAAAAGACACTTTCACACGTGCCAGATTTGTATAAATAAGGAGGCTAGCGCCTCACTTAGACACACACTCACTTGTTCATTGAGAGACAAGTTTCGGAGCTGCAATTGGAGAAAAGAGAGAAAGAGAGACGCATCTTTGGGAGAGGACTTTTTGTATTTGTTTGAGTTATCTCTTGGCATTGTATTGGCTATCTATAATAAGGAAGTTTTGTTGGGTTTTCTTCCCCATGAGGGTTTCCCAGGATAAATGATGTGTCTCTTGTGATTGTGTA
>SNQJ01S0162659.1:0-21428 GCA_010110895.2 Picea sitchensis
GCGTAGTATCGCCATCACGTTTAGATAAGACTGGAAATGAATATTGGCGATTACGTGGCTCGTTAATTTACATGCAAGATTCCGGGTCAGTGCTAGTTTTAACTGGTTCTTGCGTTCGCAACATACCGGTGAGTTATCTTTATCAATAGATGGGTTTTAGCTATTGCACTAATTCTTAAATTAAGTTCTTTAAATATCGCATACTATTCCTCGTCATTGCAATGAGGCTTATAAATATCTAAGCATAGTGGTATAATTACGCATGGCGTTATTTTGGTGTTATTCAACACATACGATTCGATATGACAATGATTATGATTATCATTATAAACATAAGGGCATTTTGGGTTTATTTAATAATATCGTCGTTTTAGGTAGTTCCTTCAACGTGAGGGTATATGGTATATTTATGTACGCTGTCCTTTAGGGGGGGGTTTAATTATAATTGTTAAAGATGTCATTCTTTATGATATAGTTACCTCCTGTCAATTTAGTCATGATGGCATTGATAAATTCAATTATGGTGTTGTTAGGGGAATTGTTATTAGGATTAGATGGTGGCATTGCTCATGTATAGGAAGATTGTGGCCTTACGATTATGTGAGACATTGCGTTATGTTATGGAAACTTTAGGGTATATGTGACGATGCGCTATGGGTAAAATTTATAGGATATGTGTGACATTGCTCATTTTAAAGGAGGAAATTATAGGTCGTTATGTTATACAAACATTGCTTGACTTGAAGAAGGAATTGCATACTGTTTGATTTTATATATAAATTAAATTTAGAATTGTGGTTTACCTCAAGTTGTCTCTCGTGCGAAATGAAAGGATAAATGAATGATTAGTCGCTGGGCCTTATACCACGTGTTGATAATGCATGGAAATCCACAGAGTAATGCCCTTGGAAAAAAAAAATAACTTTATGATATAGTTACCTCATGTCAATTTAGTCATGATGGCATTGATAAATTCAATTATGGTGTTGTTAGGGGAATTGTTATTAGGATTAGATGGTGGCATTGCTCATGTATAGGAAGAATTTTTGCCTTAATGATTATGTGGTAGATACTATGCTATGTTATGGAAACTTTAGGTTATATGTGACGATGCGCTATGGGTAAAATTTATGGGATATGTGTGACACTGCTTATTTTAAAGGAGGAAATTATAGGTCGTTATGTTATACAAACATTGCTTGACTTGAAGAAGGAATTGCATACCGCTTGATTTTATATATAAATTAAATTTAGAATTGTGGTTTACCTCAAGTTGTCTCTCGTGCGAAATGAAAGGATAAATGAATGATTAGTCGCTGGGCCTTATACCACACGTGTTGATAATGCATGGAAATCCACAGAGTAATGCCCTAAGAAAATAAAAAAGAGGTATATATATATATATATATATATATATATATATATATATGTACTTTTTGCATGACGTATCGGGTTGTAATAACGGAGGTTATTAAGTATTAGTTGTCCTATTCGCCAGCCCATTCACGCCCTTTCTCTTTGAAAAACCGGTTGTTTTTCTCCCCTCTCGATTATCACCTTCCGGCTACGTGAACTATCTTTGACCGAATGCCTTGATCTCACACTCTACGACCGCCATATGGACTTTCTAAAACGGCGGGATTCTACTGCTACGTATATGGTTCGATGAGCTCGATTTCGCTACTGCCCTCAATTCTGTATTGTCCGGTCATGACCGCCAATTGGCTGCACTGCCACCTGGATTGTGCCAACTTGATAGTTGCTGCGCCACAGTCCCGATGAAGGCATATTCCGGTTCAACACGGAGTCAACATACAGCTGTTAAGGGTGTAGTCTGTTAAAGATAATTTACATGCTGGGTTGATTTGATTGGAGTTGTCATCGCTTTTGCTATATAAACGCCAGGGTTAGTAAACACGTCTAACTGTCCATCCCGCCCTCTTCTTGTTTCCAGTTTTCGTGTTAAATCTACGTCGAAAAGTTATTGCTAAATAATCCGAATTTTCATGATAATTATTTAATTATGCCAAAACTGATTCTCTCGGCTTTTAAAGTCTTATGTTCTATTTTAATTCCGCGATATTTGTGATAATTATTTCACTATGTTAAACTAATTCTCTCGGCCTCTAAAGTTTGCTGTTAAAATATTCAATTGGTTATAGGTTCTATATCTTAATTCCATGAATTTCCATGATAATTATTTAACTACATTAAAACTAATTCTCTTGGCTCCTAAAGTTGTTGTTGAAACTAATCATATAGTTATATATTCTATATTGAATTCCCTGAATTTAAGTGGAGGTTTTATGGATATAGTATAGAAGATCAAAAAAAAAAAAATTGACAACAACCTTTTAGTCCTATATATTAACCAAGTTGTGTTAGATATTCTTTCATCGGATAAGAAGGAAAACTTTATGAAATTCCAAGTGGCTACATTATAAGAGATCAACGGAAACTTGAGAAGGAATATAATGATCGCCTATCTTAATAGTGAATTAGGAACTTTTGATCATACTTTCCTAAAATACAATACAAGGGATGAGTATGAACTATGGAAGGTTCATAAGGTCCTTACCAAGGTTATAGTATTGATTTCAATTACTCGATTCAACTTAAGGGTTGCTTCCTCCTATAGTTTACCTACCCTGCTATATAAACGCCAGGGTTAGTAAACACGTCTAACTGTCCATCCCGCCCTCTTCTTGTTTCCAGTTTTCGTGTTAAATCTACGTCGAAAAGTTATTGCTAAATAATCCGAATTTTCATGATAATTATTTAATTACGCCAAATTGATTCTCTCGGCTTTTAAAGTCTTATGTTCTATTTTAATTCCGCGATATTTGTGATAATTATTTCACTATGTTAAACTAATTCTCTCGGCCTCTAAAGTTTGCTGTTAAAATATTCAATTGGTTATAGGTTCTATATCTTAATTCCATGAATTTCCATGATAATTATTTAACTACATTAAAACTAATTCTCTTGGCTCCTAAAGTTGTTGTTGAAACTAATCATATAGTTATATATTCTATATTTAATTCCCTGAAATTTAAGTGGGAGGTTTTATGGATATAGAATAGAAGATCAAAAAAAAATTGACTAAATAACCTTTAGTCCTATATATTGAATCAAGTTGTGTTAGATATTCTTCATCGGATAAGAAGGAAACTTATGAAATTCAAGTGGCTACATTATAAGAGATCAAGGGAAACTTGAGAAGGAATATAATGATCGCCTATCTTAATAGTGAATTAGGAACTTTTGATCATACTTTCCTAAAATACAATACAAGGGATGAGTATGAACTATGGAAGGTTCATAAGGTCCTTACCAAGGTTATAGTATTGATTTCAATTACTCGATTCAACTTAAGGGTTGCTTCCTCCTATAGTTTACCTACCCTTGTTTTTAATCACTTGATTCAATTTATATCTTGCATCCTTATATAGATCATCTAAAAATTTTCATGATTGATACATTATCGGATGGGAAATTGTTGTAAGAGGGCATTTCACACTTTGTGTTTGTTAGGAGAACATCTCTCTCTCTCGATCGGTTCGGTCGTTAAATTGTCCCTTGTGTCTTCCATTTGAAGCTTTCTTGTTTTGACCTGTGGAAAAGGCCAGCAGCTTGGTGAAATCTGTGCACCTTCGGGAACAATAGGATATTAGTCTCAAAGCCCTCCCTTCTGTGTTAAAAAAGAATTAGTCCAAATGGATCTTTTGTCCTTCAGGTCTGTAAACCTTGGTGATGGTTATCTTGAATTTTGTTATGTCGTATGTTTGAGTAATAACTATGGCGGCCTGTCCTGGACTTTCGTAACCTATCTACCCAAGTCAAGTATTTTAGGGTGGTTGTTCGCGTGATTAATGTTGAATGGTGTTCTCTTGTCGGAGTCCTCTTGTCACGGCCTCCAGGCGAGGCGCTTTACCTCTTTCTTATTATGAGGTGGTATTTGACCTTGTCAAGATCCGGTACGTCACCGTTGTACCACAAAATTTTGTAGGGCGCATGTATATCAAAAGGCCAGTAATCCCGACATGGCGTAAATACAATTTTCTTTCCAGTGGAGATATATGCCGCCACCGTGGCTTCGATCATAGTGGGCGGCTGCTGTGTAGATAATTTATGACCGCCACATCCCATGGTCGAGAGGATAATGAATGTTGTGCTGACTAAGCAGCTCTCGCAAATTTCGGCACGATAGTAACTCTAGCCTATGAATGAAATTCAATATATTTGAATGCAGAAAAATGGTAGAGGAAGGAATAGTCCTATGGGTTCTCATGATAACTTTATTATCTACTATATTTGAGATGAACTGAACTGATATGTAATTGAGGCCTGTACATCTGATAAAGAGTGGTGCATATTCCATTATTGACTTAAAACAAGCAAGATGTTTAGATTGTTGCCATGCATATGCTTCTAGATTGTTGCCTTGCATGTGCGTCTAGATTATCAACTAGCTTACCAAGAATCAGGATTGGGTGAATATTTCAATCACATCGAGGATTATTTAGTTTGATCTTCCATAGATGAGCTAAGTGCATGGTTGTTGATATCTGTTTTACAGACTTTACTGAAGGAGATTAGTTCTCTTTAGAATTTTGACTTGAAATACTGGACGGTATATTGCAACCTGGAACGTGTTGTAGGTTACTTGCAGTTGGGTAATTTGGTTTCTTCGTATTAGTTAATTTTGTTCCAACTTAAAATTGGGTTAATAGCCAAGCTACTAACCTCAATACGTCAGGTTACCACCCAAACTGCTAACCCCAAGTCAGAGATGATCTATAGCTTTCACTTCTTCACTGCATATTATCACAAGTTGGATTGTCAGGTAGCTTCTTTGGGTACAGGAGTTTTAAATGGTTTCAACTGGAAAAATGCAGATATTTTCGATCTTTTTGGAGAGCAAAAAGATGAATGGGAGATTTATGTGAGGGAATAAAACATGTTGGGCTTGTGTTATTTCTAATAAGACTGATTCACCGTCTTGCATTGGGATAGTAAGAAGGAAAAGTCTCGCAAAAATGAGCGGCGTATCCTGAAGATGCTGTGCATGCACGCGTGATGGACCAAATAAAGCATTGGGAGGGAATTTCGCCTCTCGAAAGTTCTCTCTAACAACAAGCACCGTGAGTACCATTAAGATGGCTGCCTTTTGAATTTCTTTTATACGACTGCGGTCGACGCCTTGAGCTGGGATCGCTTTATGATGAACTCGTGGGGACCATGCATCTAAGAAATGGAAGCATAGAGTGAAACCATAATACAAAGGATGCGAAGCCGCGATGATCAACGGAAGAGTTATGTTGATGCGATCGAGTCAATTAAGTTACGAGGTAAGGTCGCATGATCGAAGTCTTCTTACTGGCTTGAGCCTGAGATAAGAGTTCGGGATCAAGTTGGGGAAAGGGAGCTAAACTCTCCTCATAGGTTCGTGGGGACTTTCGAGATTGTGAGAGAAAGAGGTCAAGGCTCATCTAATTCGTAGCCTTGCCTAATTCCCTGTGGAGGCATATGCATGTGATGTTTTCTGCGGACGGTTTGAGACATGATGTTAAGATCCTATTAATACGGATCATTACGTGAGTTCCTTTGCATGGACGGATGAGGAGCCACGGCCAGCCAACCGGTGATTTTAGATCGCGCTCTAAGGGCTACTTTATGTTGAACGGTAGATCGTTAGTCCAAGGGGACCGGCGAGGTCCCACTGGACCTTGAGGATGCATATGATATGCCAACAGCTTTCATTTTGTCGACGAGATAGACTTGCGATATTGTGGTCCCATAATACGGGTATAATTTATTCCCAAAGATCATAATCGGAGGAAACTCGACTAAGTTTAGACTCAAGAGGGGGCAAGCGTAACATCCCGCTTCCGCTAATTTGACAAAACTTATTCTTTGAGGACACTGCCCGCAAGTGATCCGATTTTATGATGATGAACCACTTAACTTGGATGATGATGCTACGATTGATGACAGTATGTTTTACTATTGCCATATACAAGTGCTATTGACTCCGCCATTGAGGTGCGTGAGTTTTCGACTCGAGGACACGCAGAGTCAGTTGGAACTCCCTTTGGACCGGATTGAGTCAGGAGGCTATCGGAGTTGTTTTCATTTATATGATATTGTGTGGCTTTTTGATGATATGCTATTTATCGTGATATGTTAAGGACATGATCTCGACATGATATTGATGGATGCAGTCGGTTTTACGGTTGCCGACCGCACTCACATATGAGCAAAGGGGCCATCAATGGAAGTTCCGAGATGGAGGGGAGAGGTGGCCGCCAGCTCTATTATCTAATAGCACTCCTGACCGCGGTTCGGAATCGAGGTTAACGACATCAGGTTCGAGAGACCCATGATGTCGCGAGGGCGTGACCGCGACAAATACCAACATCTCGAATCGTAGAGTTAACCATTGCCCAGTTCGACCTTACGATGCCGGAGGGCAGATCATGGTCATTTCGCTACCATTCAACCGTAGGTTACTCCATTACCTAGTTCTGAGGGATCCACGATGTCGAGGCGCATCGACAAATGGCCACGTGGATTCTAAGGGCGCGAATAAGGCGGGGCCTGCCCTAGGGAAGCCCCGTAGTCTCCCCATTGGTTCGGCCGACGGAGTGCTGACTCATGAGAAGTTGCATTCTACCAATCCATTGGCAAATGAAAGTGGCACCCTTTGGAGCACGGCATCCCGGCGTTAACGCCGCATTTAAGAATTGTGGCAATGAAGTGGCACCTCTCATACCTGCAGTATCCTGGAAAAGCGTCGCCTTCTGTTGATACGAAGGAAACGAAATGAATCTCTAAGACATTAACATAAATTCCCAGAATGAGACTCTCTAATTAAATGTCAGCCTTGTCGCACTGTAAAACCTAGGATTTAAAAACATCTCTCGCTTAAATAATATGACAAGCCCACAGTGATTTTAAAATAAACCTAGTGGGAGGAGCTAAAACCCTCCCCGGTGTTGTTAATTTTAAAGTCTTTATAAGGTAAAGTGGGGATAAAGTAACGAGAAAATTTTAATTAAGTGAAACCCATGGTTTTACCTCGATGTGAAGGAATAAAATTTTTTAAATTGGGGAAGTATTAAAGATAGAAATTTTTAATTATACTGAAAGGATAAAAGCACCTGCATATTTTAGGTTCAAAACAAAAAAAATAAAATAAAATAACCAGGAGAGATTAAATACAATAAAAATTAAGAAACCGGAGGAGTAAATTAAAGAGTAAATTAATGAGGGATTAATGAGTAAATCAAGGAGAAATTAAGGAACGATTTAGAGAAATTTAAGGATGATTTGAGGAAGGAGGAACTGGAAATTTAAACTATTAAAAGAAATTAATTTTAGAGAACGGAAGTCATGCGTGACTATGGACGGTGGAGACTGGGAGAGTTGCCATTAAAGATTAATTAATGGTTAACGATTTAGGTTAGTCTCAAAAATTGATATAAAAGAGAAGGAAGGGAAGGAAGAAGTAAAGACGGCTAGCTTTAACCATTCAAGCACGAAGCTGCGGCCCTGGACGGACATTAGGGAGTTGGGCATATCTCGGGCCAGATATTTCAGAGGGAAGCCCGCTCAAGGAGGCAGCCGAGACGCTATTTATTTCAGTGTTTGTGTGGCCCCTTTGCGTTCTGGGGGCTAAGGGGAGAAGAGTACCCTTAGCTGGCTAGAGGTGGCCTGAGCTTTCGGTCGGCGCTAAGAGGCACGAGGGGATGGCACGGAAGACAGGGACGCTCCTGCTTCTAAAGCGGTAGCCATGCGGTATGATTTCCTTATGGTAAGTGAAAGTAGTTTCATTCGTGGCAAAATGATTGTTATAGATAATATGATGAGATTGGTTCTACTATGGTTGAAATTTCATCCGCACATATGGTAGAGCTTTGTTTATATTCTGATCATAAAATCGTATTTATGATGTCATGTAATTTGCATTTATATGTATTATTAGGTGATGTTGTTAATTTTATTTATATTTCATCGCGACTTCTCGCTGCTCATATAGACGGAATTCTAAGGGGTCGTTATGAAAGATATGGTATCGTGAGTCGGGTTCTAATCACAATTGGGGTCGCTACCGCTTTCGCTGGATGAGAGGTTTTGCTACACTGCTGTCAATTGATGTTGTTAATTTTAACCGCTTTCTTGCTAATCTCGATTTTAGCGCTTTTGCCCTCCATTCGCATGTGATGCAAAACCGGATAGGGTTGACCCTCGGATTAAAATCTGGGACACCGGTTTTACCTTAAAAAATATCCGGCGCCAGGATTCATCTTATGGCTTTAATGGTCTAAATTTTCATTTATGTGCATGTCAAATTTTCCGTGATTTGTCATCCAGTCATTCCGGAATTTTATTTGTTCGGTATTGTCCTGCTAAATAATAATACAGAGTGGTGGTAGCACCTCGCTATACTCGGGTTCGTCTTTGTGTTCGTTTTTAAGATGAAGGAATACATTTATAATGCATCTTTACCTTCGGCATTCAATGTTTGATGAAGATATTGTGGTCACTCGTTATACTCGTCGTGGTTTTTGTAAACAAATTTTGATGAATGAATGATTTGAAGCATTTTATTTCCGCATCCAACGTCAAGCAAATGAGGATTATGGCGGATACTGCTATTCTCGCCTGGTTTCTTCTAGACAATTGGCGTTGTTGATCTGCTACATTGGTTGAAACTCGAACTCTTATGGGATCGGTAAGCCAATCTTTGTACATTTCCTGGAGGCCGCTTATAACAAATGAAGTTCCCAGTATTAGTCAGTAAATACGTAAATACCGTGTATATATATATGGTAAATAAACGAACTAATGTAACTTCAAGAATCTCAGCTCATAGATTTCATCCTTCACGATGAAAGCCGTGAAAGTTTTAATTGAATTGGTTGTTGCGCTAGTTGAGTGTGGTTGTATCAACCCCAACAGATAGGAAATATTCAGGAATGAGAATGATGTAAAATTTTACATCTCAATCAGCAAAGAACCTTTGACAATACTGTTTCTAGCAGACGGGATCACGTGTTACAGTCCTTGAGACTTTTATCGCTTGAGGCGGTTATGGAGTTAGGTTATATTTCAGTTCCAGTTTGTTTTAGATCAGCGCCTGGGGTGATTGAAGCGGTTTTCGCTTTATTCGGTCTCTCATAGACTACGATAGATGACACCACTCAGGTCAAAAACTTGGTAGTTTTTCCCTCAAAGGTGAGCAAGTTCCTGAGTTCGTATAATTTCCTCACCGTCCATCGGGGTCGTCTGAGTGCACTGGATTGGGGATGCTTCTGTCTTATCCGCCATAGGTGCCACGGATCCAGATAAACCCTTTGCCAAACTCGAACTCTGAATCGTTCGCCGAACCTTAGAGACGGTTTTATCACCAGCCGACAATGTAAAATTGGTCATTTAATTACATCACGCATCCTACGGCCAACCTTCTGGATCACCATGGCAAATTCAGGGTACCCCATAAGCAGTGGTGCCATTGCGGTAATTATTCCGTCCGGCTCCCAGTGCCCTCCATCGCGATGTCAACCAATCCCTTCCGTCCGCCCTCATCGGGGAACATTCCCGGTATCTGCGTGGGGACCACCCGAGACCTTCTGTGAAGAGAGGAATCGTCAGAAGTGCATCTTATTCACTCCTTTACGCTCCGGTACCGGCAAATTAGATTTCTTAACACGTCTTGTTCGTAAATGTTGAGTGTGTTTCGCTAGACCCCCAGAGTTGTCTAAACGCAGCAATCTGTCAATAACGGACACCGCCCCGCTTAAATTATCAGCTAAATAATTCTTCCTTTGGGGAAGGCAGGTGTGGGTCGCACAGCTTTAAACGCGAGATGCATCGGATCAATTCACAAGGCAGCTTCCGGTAGCTACACCGACAGTCGCTAGGGTTAGCGGTATTACATACCTTTGAATCTACCAGAGCTTCATCCCATTTTAGTTGTTAACAACTATCGCTATCGTGCTTATGAGCTGCGCCATGACTCAGAGTAGCGGAGTCTGTTCAATCTAAGTTCAAATTTCGCGTTATCCACAAAGGACAAAGACGCGGCTAACCATTCGCTGATACCCATCACCAGCCTGTAATATGACACTTAGGTTTCCCTGCAGAAGTTCAACAAGACAAACTAAGCTTTAATCCAGCGTCAACACTATTCGCTTTTAATCGAAGACCCATGGAATATCCTTATTTGTCCCCATACTCCACCTCAACCGGCCAAGAGTATCGCCATCACGCTTAGATAAGACCGAAATGAATATCGCCAATACGTACCTCGTTAATTTACATGCGCGATTCCGGTCGCGTTTTAATCAGGTTCTCGCCGCTAAATTATACCGTAGGCTATTATCTTTACTGAATAGATGGTTTAGCTATTGCACTAATTTTAAATTGTCTCTTAAATATCGCGATACTATATTCCTCATTACGGTGAATGAGGCTTCATAAATATTTCATGATAGTGGTGGTGGAATTTACGATGATGCGTATTTGGAAGTTATTCAACACCATAATGCATTCGATATGGACAATGATTAAGGATTATCATTATAAATGATAAGCAAGTATTTTGGGTTGATTAATATCGCTTCGCTGGAGGTTCCTTCTTCCTTCAACGTGAGGGTATATGGTATATTTATGTACGCTGTCCTTTAGGGGGGGGGGTTTAATTATAATTGTTAAAGATGTCATTCTGCAGTGATATATATACCATTAATTTATCAGATGGCAATTACAAATTCAATTATGGTGTTTGCTAGGAATTGTTTATTAGATTGATGGTGGCATTGCTCATGGAAGCATTTGGCCTTACTATTATGTAGGAGATATCATGCTATACAGAAACTTTAGGTTATGTATCTATGCGCTATGGGTAAAATCGAGGATATGTGACATTGTCATTTTAAAGAGGAAATTATAGGTTCGTTATAAAGTTATACAAACATTGCTTGACCTCTGAAGAAGGAATCAGATAATTGATTTTATATATAATTGTAATGGTTCAGGGTTTCACTCCTGCTGTCTCTCGCATAAACATAGAAAGGATAATGAATGATTAGTCACGTATTTTATACCAATGGCAGGTTGATAATGCATGGAAATCCACAGAGTAATGCCCTTGGAAAAAATTAAAAATAAAACATATATATCTAGAGTATATATGAGAAAGAGTATATATATATATATATATATATATATATAGTGTACTTTTGCATTTATCGTGACGTGTTGTGGTAACGGGGAGGTTATTACGAAGTTGGTCCCATCTTGCCGCCTATTCACGTCTTTTCGCTGAAACCGCTGTTTTTTCTCCTCCGACATTCACCTCTCGCGCCTCCGGCCGAATCCATCTTTGACTGATGTTCGATCTTCACACTACGAATCGCCAATGGACCTCCTGCCACCAAACCGTGATTCTCACTGCTACGGCGGTTCGGATGAGTTTGCTTACCGTACCGTCTCTAATTTGCATGTCCCACGACGCACCGATTAAAATAATTGATATTGCCGCGCCACAACCCGGATGAAGGCATATTCGCTCAAATACTTGAGTCAACATACCATATGGGCGTAGTCTCCATAAAGATAATCATGCCGAAGGATTTGATTGGAGTTGTCATCGCTTTTGCTATATAAACGCCAGGGTTAGTAAACACGTCTAACTGTCCATCCAGCCCTCTTCTTGTTTCCAGTTTTCGTGTTAAATCTACGTCGAAAAGTTATTGCTAAATAATCCGAATTTTCATGATAATTATTTAATTATGCCAAAACTGATTCTCTCGGCTTTTAAAGTCTTATGTTCTATTTTAATTCCGCGATATTTGTGATAATTATTTCACTATGTTAAACTAATTCTCTCGGCCTCTAAAGCCGGTTTAAAACTATTCATATGGTTATATGTTCTATATCTTAATTCCATGAATTTCCATGATAATTATTTAACTACATTAAAACTAATTCTCTTGGCTCCTAAAGTTGTTGTTGAAACTAATCATATAGTTATATATTCTATATTGAATTCCCTGAATTTAAGTGGAGGTTTTATGGATATAGTATAGAAGATAAAAAAAATTGACAACCTTTTAGTCCATATATTAACTAAGTTGTGTTTAGATATCTTTCATCGGAGGTTAGCGAAAACCCTCTATGAAATCGGCGCTAAGGTATTATAGATCGTCTAAACTTGAGAAGGAATATAATGATCGCCTATCTTAATAGTGAATTAGGAACTTTTGATCATACTTTCCTAAAATACAATACAAGGGATGAGTATGAACTATGGAAGGTTCATAAGGTCCTTACCAAGGTTATAGTATTGATTTCAATTACTCGATTCAACTTAAGGGTTGCTTCCTCCTATAGTTTACCTACCCTTGTTTTTAATCAATGGATTTAACTTACACCTTGGCTCCTTTGATTGAAAGCCAAAGTTCATGGATACTTGACGGGTTGGGTCGGTTATAAGAAGGCATTTCACGCCTTGTGTTGGGTCGGAGAACATCTCTCTCTCTCTCTATCATCGTTCGGTCGGAATTGTCCCTTGTGTCTTCCATTTGAAGCTTTCTGTTTTAACCTGGGGATAAGGACAACAGCCTGTGTGAACGTTAGATGAACTTCGGTTCTACTGCCTTAATCGGTAATACTCAAATCCCTCCCTTTCTGTGTTAAAAATGAAATAGTCCAAATGGATCCTTGTCGGTCAGGTCCGTAAACCTTGGTGAATGTTATCATGAATATTGTTTATGTCGTGGTTGAGTAATAAGTATGGCGGCACGTCCTGGACTTACGTAACCTACACCCAAGTCGATTTTAGGGTGGTTGTTCATGATTAATGTTGAATGGTGCTCCTTGTCGGAGTCCTTGTCACGGCCCTCCGTATGAGCAATTGTTCTTCTGGTGGAGGTGGTACTGACCGTTTCACATCCAGTCGGCCATCAAGTAAACACAAGATTTTAGGCGTGTTGCATATCAAAGGGTAGGTAATCCCGATTACTTTCTTATGTAAATACAATTTTCTTCCTTAGTGAGATATATGCCGCCACTGGCTTGTGACTGTTAGTGGGTGGCTACATATGTAGGATAATTTATGACTGCCATGATTCCATTGTCGAGGATAATGAATGTTGAAAGTTGAAACTAATCTGTTCTGCAAATTTCAAATGATAGTAACTCTAGCCTAAGAACGGAAATTCAATATTTTTTGTACGCGCAGTCGGTGGTAGAGGAAGGAATAGCCCTATGGGTTCGCGATAACTTTATTATCTACCATATTGAGCTGAACCGAACTGAGATGGTAATTCGGAGGCCCTAAGATCCGATAAAGAGGGTGCATATTCCATTATTGATTCTTACAACAAGCAAGCCGGTTAGATTGTTGCCTACGCATGTGTTTCTCAGATTGTTGCCTCGTACGTATGTCAGATTATCAACCAGCTTACCAAGAATCCGTGATTGGGTGAATATTTCACCACATCTAGGATTATTTATCGATCTTCCATAGACGAGCTATGTACGTATGATATCTGCTTACACTACCGGCGAGAGCTAGTTCTCTTTAGAACTTTGACTGAAATGTTGGATCAGGAGATGCAACCCGGAACGCAGCCAGGTTACTGCATTGGGTGTAATTTGCTTCTTCAGATTAGCTAATTTTGTTCAACTTAAACGCTGGTTAATAGCCAAGCCGCCAACCTCAATAAGTCGCTACCACCTAAACCTACAATCCTGGCGCGTAGATGACTCATATTCACCTTCTTCGCTACTGCATATTACTTGCCAAGTTGATTGCCGCATTTTGGGTGCCGTGAGTTTTAAATGGTTTTAACCTGAAAATGCGGTAGATTTTCTGATCTTCCGGAGAACAAAGATGAATGGAGATTGGCGTGAGGGGAATAAAACATGCTGGGTTTGTAAGCATTTGACAAGACTGATCTAATCTGTCCTGATTGATATTAGTAGCAATAAAAGTCTCCAGAAAAAACGAGCATATGGAGCCAAACTCCTTGGAAGACAGTGTTGCATGTAACGGATAACTTAACAGCATTTTCTGAGGAATTCTGTCTTCGTAGTTCTTGTACAATCGGGCTACCGAAAGTACCATTAGATATTTTGAATTTCTTTATGGGCCACTGCGTCGACGTTTCGAGTTGGATCGGTTGAGATAGAACTGCGGGGAACTGCTTCATCTAAGAAATGCGGGAAGAGCGTATTTTGTTCATACAGCGATAAAGGAAGCTGTTAGCGATCGCATCCGAAGAGTTATGTCGATATGACGAGTCTTAATTTATAGTTACGAGGTTTCCATGATCGAAGCCTTCACGGTTTGAGCCGATAAGTTCAACGGTTTGGGAAAGGAGCCAAACCCCTTCCTGGCCCGCGGGACCTTCGAGATTGTGGAGGAGAGAAAGAGGTCAGCCCATCGAATTAGCCTTTAACGCAATTCGCGGAAAGACATGAAGATGTTTTCAATCTATCTGGAGACATGATGTTAGTGATCCTACACAAGTTATTAACATGAGTTCCTTGTAAGTATCGGACGAGGGAGCGCCAACACTACCGAGCCATCCCAGACGGATCAGCGCGCCGGATGTGCTTACGATGCTGAACGAGATCAGCTGCGGTCCGTTGGATCGCGAAGAACCGCGATCTTGCGATCTGAGGATGCATATGCGTACAATAGCTTTTGTTTTGATGATAGACTTATGATTGTGGTCCTTACGAGCATTGGTGGGTACCTTATTCCGCATCATACCGAGAAACTTCATCTTGAAGTTTATATCAAGAGGGGTGTATGTAACATCCCGCCTGGCGCACCTAATAAAACTTATTCTTGAGGACACTTGTCGCAAGTGATCCATATTATTACACGATGAACCACTTAACATTGATGATGATGCGCCATGATTGATGAGACGTGATGTTTTACTTCATTGCCATAGATAGGTTCTATTGAATCAGTCTTATTGAGTGCGTGAGTTTCGAACCTTGAGGATGCGGTAGGTGAGTCAGCGTTGAACTCCCCTTGACCCTGATTGAGTCGCGGAGCGTAGCTATTTTGAGTTGTTTTCATTTATAGTGCTATTGTGTGGTTTTGATCATATGATATTGATTTCATGATATATTGTTGACATGATCTAACATGAAGGTTGATGATGCCGACGATAGCTTTTCCACCACTCAAGATATGGAGTAGAAGGCCACACGAAGTTCCGGTGAGAGATGAGGGAGAGGTGTGTCGCTCGGCCACGTATTAGCATCTTCGCCGTGGGCCTCGGAATCAAGAGGTTAATGATTACCTAGTTCGAGATAATCCACGATGCCATGAGGGCATCACCGCTGGCCGGTCATCACCGATTCGGGAATCAGAGGTTAACGACACTCAGTTCGAGAGGACCCATGATGTCGGAGGGCGTATCACATACCGCCACGATCCAACTCAGAGGTTAACGACACCTAGTTCGAGAGGACCGGCTGACGTGGAGGGAAGACGCGATACGCCACGCGATTCATAAGGCACATGGGGCCCATTCTTGTGGTATCCTTAGTCTCCTCATTAAGTCTTCGCCTTTAATGAGTGTTGACTTCATGAGGGTTATGATTCTACTAACTATTACAAATGAAGTGGCACCCTGGGAGCACGCAAGTAACCCTGGTTAACGCCGCATCGAAGACTGCGGTTAAATGAGTGGCACCCTTTGGAGCACGTGCATCCCCGGCGGGCACGCCGCTTGGATGATGATGAAGGAAAATTTAAATGACCCTAAGACATTAACGCCCGATAAATTTTTAAAAACAACTCCCCAAATTAAATTGTCACCATGTTCAAATAAAAAACCTAGATTTAAAACATTCCCTCGGCTTAAATACATGTAAGCCCTAAGAAAAAGATTTTACAAAATAAACCTAGGAGTAAGCTAAAAAAACCCTCCGGTGTTAATTAAAGTCTGCAGAAGGTAAAGGATAAAGTAAATTTAAAAATTTAATTTTATGAAACCCATGGCCTTTAATTGATAAAAAAGGAACAAAATTCTTGGTAAGTATTAAAAGATAGAAATTTTTTATTATATTGAAAGGATAAAAGCACCGCAGTTATCTTTAGGTTCAAAACAAAAAATAAAAAATAAAAATAACCGTAGAGATTAAAGAATAAAAAATGGAACGCTAGAGGATAAATTAAAGAGTTGAAATTAAGGAGGGATTAATGAGTAAATCAAGGAGTGAATTAAGGAAATGATTTAGGTGAAATTCTATGAGTGATTTTGAGGAAGGGAGGAAATCTGAGTCTTTAAACTATTAAAAGAAATTAATTTTAGAGAACGGGAGGCATGCGTGACGCATTGACGGTGGAGACTGGGAGAGAGCTGCCATTAAAGATTAATTAATTTATTAATGATTGTTAGGGTTAGTTTAGTCTCAAAAATTGCTATAAAAAGAGAAGGAAGGAAGGAAGAGGGGGGAAGACGGCATGAATCCATTCGCCATCAGCCGCGGTTCTCACCGGATTGCCAGGAGTTGGGCATATTCCCAAAGATATTGGAGTGGTAGCTCCTACTGCTTAGGCGTCACATTGATTGGCTTCTGCTCAGGCCCCTATGCCTGCCGGAGGTAAGCAGCGAGCGTACCTTGCCGGCCTGGACAAATGCGAGTTTTGGTCAGGCGTTTAAGCCGCATCTGATGCAGGGAGCCGTATTATTTCAGGACGCCTCCGAAGCGGGCGTGTGGCTATGGTATGATTTTAATGGTAAGGTAGGAAGTAGTTTTATATTCGGCAAATGATTGTTATAGGTGATAATATGATGAGATTGGTCGCGATTATGAAGAAATTGATCCGCAACGACATATGGTAGAGTTTGGTTTATACTCATCATGTGTCACCGTATTTATGATGTCATGGTTTGTATTTATATGTATTAGGTGATGTTGTTAATTTTTATTTGTTATTTCCTATTGCACTTCATTGCTCATGACGAATCTAAGGGTCGTTACATGGTATCGAGCTCTGCCTCAACGCCGAATTTGAAGGTCTCGCCACGCTGATAGTGGGTTTTGTTTACACTTCCGCCGTGGAATTGATGTTGTTACCGCTCGGTCCGCTTTTGCGACCGATTTTAGTTTTTACCTCTTATCTGCGCTATTGTGTCCCGGATAGGGCTTAACCTTCGATTTAAAATTCTCCAAATAACTGCGCTTTTACCGAAAAAATATCTCATGCCAGGATCACGATCTAAGGGCTTGAATATTCACGGTTATGTGCATGCCGAAATTTTCCGCATTTGTCATCCGTCATTCTGGAATTTATTTTAATTGGTATTGTCCGCTAAATGTTATTAACAGGGTATGGTAGGCACCGTTATAATGGTCATGGTTTGCGGTAAACAATTTTTAAGAGGAAGGAAACACATTTATAATGCATCTTACCTTCTCGCCGGGCATTCAATCAGTTTGATGAAGATATGGTCTACCGTTATACCGGCTGTATTTTGTAAACAAATTTTTGATGAATGAATAGATTTATAAAGCATTTTTACTTCGGCATTCAATGTCATAAATGAGGACATGGTGGATACTCGTTATTCTCGTCATGGTTTCTATAGACAACTGGCGTTGTTGACGTTATATTGGCGAAACCGCTGAACTATGATCACCGGGTGTCAAATTCCTTGTATTACTTCCGTGGGGAGCGCTTCGCCATAATACCGAAGTTCGTTATAGTCACAGTCAAGGTAAAACAGTATATATAGATAATAAACTGAAACTAATGTGTAATTTCAAGAATAACCTCAGTTCCAGATTTCATCCTTCTCTGCCGATGAAAGCCAGAAAAGTTTTAATTGAAATTGGTTAAGTTGCAGTTGTGTTGGAGTGGTTGTATCAACCCTCACGCAGATAGGAAACATTCTATGTAGCCGTATAATCGAACATGCAACTTACATCTCTTCCAGCAAAGAACCTTGATAATACCGTTCTAGCAGACGAGATCAGGTGTTACAGTCCTGGAGTCTATTATCGCTCGAGGCGGTTTTGGAGTTAGGTTATTTCAGTTCCAGTTGTTTTAGATCCACACCTGGGGTGATTGAAGCTTGCCTCGCTTATTCAAATTTCATAGATCACGATAGATGACCCCACCAGTTAAAACCCGTAGTTCTCCCTCAAAGTCCGAAAGCAAGTCCCCGAAGTTCATAATTTCCTCAACGCCCATCGCTCGCCCGAAAGTGCAATCGATTGTGATGCTTCGCTTGATCCGCCGGCAGTGCCACGGATCCGTATACAAACCCGCCAAACTCAACTCAATCGCCAACCTTAGAGAGACTGGGGAGACGTACCGATCATCAACATACCGTAAATTGATACCACTTACATCGCTAAATCCAGCGCCAACCGCGGATCAATTGTTACAAACTAGTACCCCGGCGTAGTAAAGGTTAACGGCGGTAATTCGTCTTCCGTCCATTCAAAACTCCGGCTAATCGATGTCTTAACCAACCTCCTCGTCCGTCTTCATTGGGAACACCGGCTTAATTCATGGACCAAATTCAGACCGCCTAGGAAGAGGAATCGCTTCAGAAGTGCACTTATTCACCCTTTACGGCCTCATACGGGCAAATTTTAGATGACCGTCTTTGTTCGTGAATGTTGAGTGTAAGCCGCATCTCCAGAGTTATTCCAAACGTGCATCACATTTACACCATTAACGGCCCGCAAATGGTAAATTAATACGGCAAATACCCTTCCTAGAGCGGCGGGTTTCAGCTTTAAACGACATGTAATGGATCGACCTTGCCCGGTAGCTGGCTAATCCGACAGTTTATATTAGCGTGGTTACATGTCTTTGACCACCGTGAGCCATCCCATTTCGTTAAATGAATCATCATGATCGCGAGAGCTAAAGCTGTACAGGCGACTTCTGTAGCAAAGGGAGTCGTTGTTCAACTGGTTCACCGTTATTCCATAAGGATGATGCATAACCATTCGTTGGATACCTGATCACGCCAGTTGTAATAAGGACACGTAGGGTTTCCTGGTAGAAGTTCGGTCACATAAACTAAGCTTTAACTAGCACAACTACTACTCGTTTAAATTGAAGACTGCATGGAATATCCTTATTTGGTTCATACTCCACCTCAACCACGTAATCGCCAACACGTTTAGATAAGACTGGAAATGAATATTGGCGATTACGTGGCTCGTTAATTTACATGCAAGATTCCGGGTCAGTGCTAGTTTTAACTGGTTCTTGCGTTCATACCTGTGAGTTATCCTTATCAATAGATGGGTTTTAGCTATTGCACTAATTCTTAAATTAAGTTCTTTAAATATCGCATACTATTCCTCGTCATTGCAATGAGGCTTATAAATATCTAAGCATAGTGGTATAATTACGCATGGCGTTATTTTGGTGTTATTCAACACATACGATTCGATATGACAATGATTATGATTATCATTATAAACATAAGGGCATTTTGGGTTTATTTAATAATATCGTCGTTTTAGGTAGTTCCTTCAACGTGAGGGTATATGGTATATTTATGTACGCTGTCCTTTAGGGGGGGGTTTAATTATAATTGTTAAAGATGTCATTCTTTATGATATAGTTACCTCCTGTCAATTTAATCATGATGGTATTGATAAATTCAATTATGGTGTTGTTAGGGGAATGTTATTAGGATTAGATTGTGGCATTGCTCATGTATAAGAAGATTTTGGCCTTACGATTATGTGAGACATTGCGTTATGTTATGGAAACTTTAGGGTATATGTGACGATGCGCTATGGGTAAAAATTTATAGGATATGTGTGACACTGCTTATTTAAAGGAGGAAATTATAGGTCGTTATGTTATACAAACATTGCTTGACTTGAAGAAGGAATTGCATACTGCTTGATTTTATATATAAATTAAATTTAAATTGTATTTCTACCAAGTTGTCTCTCTCTGCAAGTAAATGAAAGGATAAGGAATGATGATTAGGTCACGGCCTTATGTAACACTTGTTGATAATGCATGGAAATCCCAATATAATGCCCTTGGAAAAAAAAATAAAAAATATATATATATATATATATAGTATATATATATATATATATATGTACTTTTTGAACGGATTTAGTTTGTAACGGGAGGTTATTACATAAATGTCCTAATTTCGCCGCCTATCTACGTCCTCCTTTCGCTTTGAAAGTTCCATATTTTTCTCCTGGTTGATTATCACCAAGGCCTGCCGAACTATCTTAATCGGCTACTCGCCTTTGATCTCTCATGATCACTAGCTGTGGACCTGGGCTGCCTCTAAAACGGGTGATTCCCTACCGTTACGAAGGGTTCGGATGAGCGCCGATTTCTGCGCTGTCCCTGAATTCTTGCATGTCCGGCTGCACTGCCACCTGGATTGTGCCAACTTGATAGTTACGTAAGGCCACGCCCCGAAGGAAGGCATATTCCGGTTCAACACGGAGTCAACATACAGCTGTTAAGGGTGTAGTCCGTTAAGGATAATTTACATGCTGGGTTGATTTGATTGGAGTTTGTCATCGCTTTTGCTATATAAACGCCAGGGTTAGTAAAAACGTCTAACTGTCCGTCCAGCCCTCTTCTTGATTCCAGTTTTCGTTTTAAATCTACTTCGAAAAGTTGTTGCTGAATAATCCGAATTTTCATGATAATTATTTAATTATGCCAAAACTGATTCTCTCGGCTTTTAAAGTCTTATGTTCTATTTTAATTCCGCGATATTTGTGATAATTATTTCACTATGTTAAACTAATTCTCTCAAAGTTTTAGTCGTTTAAAACTATTCATATGGTTATATGTTCTATATCTTAATTCCATGAATTTCCATGATAATTATTTAACTACATTAAAACTAATTCTCTTGGCTCCTAAAGTTGTTGTTGAAACTAATCATATAGTTATATATTCTATATTGAATTCCCTGAATTTAAGTGGAGGTTTTATGGATATAGTATAGAAGATCAAAAGAAAAATTGACAACAACCTTTTAGTCCTATATATTAACCAAGTTGTGTTAGATATTCTTTCATCGGATAAGAAGGAAAACTTTGCGAAATCTCCGTAAGTTACATTATATGAGATCAAATTGAAACTTGAGAAGGAATATAATGATCGCCTATCTTAATAGTGAATTAGGAACATTTGATCATACTTTCCTAAAATACAATACAAGGGATGAGTATGGAACCATGGAAGGTCTATGTAAGGTCCCATTTAAGGTTATAGTATTATCTCAATTACTCGATTCAACTTAAGGGTTGCTTCCTCCTATAGTTTACCTACCCTTGTTTTTAATCACTTGATTTAACTTACACCTTGGCTCTTATATAGATTATGTACAAAAGTTCATGTTGGATACTTGACGGGTTGGGCTCTTATT
>SNQJ01S0162661.1:0-21428 GCA_010110895.2 Picea sitchensis
GGATGTATGTGATGTTCTCTTGGGCCAACCATATATGTGGAGACGCTATGCTATTTATGAGTCTCGACCCCGTAGTGTCATTGTTACTTTGGGGGGTCATCTCTATAGAATACCAGAGGTAGTTCCAACTATTGTTCCATCTAAAAAGTTCCACAAGGTAGTATCTCATACTGCAAAATTCAGTTTCTTCACAATCTGTTCAAAAGAAGAACAAAAGGACACTGCAACCACTACAGCCTTGCCCCAAGCACCTTCTATCCAACAAAAGCAGGTTGACAAGGTTGCAGCAAAGTGAAAAGATTCCTTCTGCACATCATCCTCTCATGTATCTCGACTTGTTGAGAAGCCTCAACCGCAACAGGTTCGTGACAGATTTCCACAAACTGAGCAGCGCGACGTCTCCAGCAAGACAAGCAGCTCACCAAGATGCAGATTCAACAAATGCTTTTCCCTCTCGCCCAGGAACTCAATGCAATGGAGACCATTGCTTCCTAAGGATGGAGGATTGATCCAGGTGGATATCGGTGGCCACCCACCTTTTCCAAATGGCTCAAAATGGATTTCTGGCAATTTTGGCAATTTACTATTTTTAGCAGGTTTTAACTTTCGGGGCCATTTTGAGGGTCCAAATGAAGGTTTTTCGAGATATAGGTTCTCAATGATATCTAAATGAATAATTGAGCCCCCGAAATGAATCTCCTCGGTGACACCTTTCCAACAAGCTATCACATACCTAAAACGGAGATCGTATGCAAAAGTTACGACCCCGGGAAGTTGATGTACTCTCTTACCCAAACGGGGCCCACATGACTTTTGGCGCTTCATCTCCTAGGGTTAGGTTTTTGGATGTCTAGGACTTTTGGAATTCCTGTTTATTGTAAAAAGGCCTTCAGAGCCTCATTGTAATCATCTTCTTGCGAATGTGAGTAGCCATCACATCTCTTCTCAGAGATAAGCTGCCACCATTCTAGCGAGTCTTCCACTCTGTATTTTTACAGTCTCTGTACATTTCTTTTATTAATAGAAATCTTGTATTACTGTATAGCTGTGTTTATGGTTGCATCTTCGATACATTTATGTTATATTATTGAATATTTGCGATATCTCTGTGTGTTTCTTTATTATATCTCCGATCTCATTTCGTGCCGAAAATAATCCGGATCAAGTGCATAAAGATATTTTGAGGTAGTCCAAACATGCACACAAGGCCCTGGCCTAGATTGAATACATTAAATAAATCCAAGAGGGTCGAGGAGGAGAGGAGCATGGTATTAGAATTCTCACTGATGACAACATAGAAAGAATACAAAGATCAGTCGAATACTGGACCCGGGTGGTGGTTGAACCACAAAAAAAATTGAAAGAAATATGGGAGGAATGTCTCAGAAATTGGGATAAAATAAATAAGAAGACGAGAGAGATTCAGTTCCCAAAGTTCAGCCAACTGTAGAATTTCCAATACCTAAATGATATTGTAAAAAAACAAGAGGATCAGGATAAAAAAATATGAGTGATGTGTTCTCCAAATAACTACCTTGTCAAGAGGTAAGGTTAGGAGATTTGTAGAAGGCCCAATGAAATCATCAATGGCTTTCCAACACATGGTTTCTATGCTAGATAAGTTCATAAAATGCACTATGGAAATGAAAGAGGTGCTAAGTTCCCTAATGGATTAACAGTCATTCCCATATATGCATGCGTGTGAATATATTTTCACCCAATGGTCTGAATATGATAAGGAAAACCCACTAGAGTAATCATCTGAGCAACTGAAAGATGATTGCAGGAGTACACGTAGATTATTCCACATCGTCGTCTATTTTTATTGAGTTATACTAGACTTTAAATCTATTTTTAGACATTTCTATTTTGATGAATAAGGGAATTGACCATGTGATAAATGGTCGATGGTTTTGTATGAAATTATGTAAGGAGGGTTGAGAACTATTCCTCATCACTACTATTAATTAGAAGCTCAGAGAGAATAAAAAACTATTGATTTTCCAAACCTATGCATGTGACCAAATCTGTGGATTATTCTGGGTTCTACTTATAAGCTAAAGGAATTATGTAAGATCGTACTTATTTCAAGCTATCTTGAGTATTTAGTTGATTTTCAAATGAAAATTGGTGTAATTCGATGTTGTTTAATTTGTTTAGTTTAAGTGAAGTGAAGAACTATTTCTTGCTAATCTTCCTTCTTATGTATCATTTCATGTATGTCATTTCTTTTGTTTCCTAAAGAATACCTAATATTTTATTGATGTTAGTATTATTGCTAGTATAATTCAAACATAGGTGTCGTTTCATATCATAGGCTCAAACTTCTTTAAAACAAACCACTTCTTTAAATTAGTTTATTTTTAGTATATTAAAAAATAAAAGAAGTAAACATTAAAAAGAGACAAACAGTTTAAATGGAACATTTAGAAACAAACATCTAATCATTAAATCCCATCGAAAACTTCTTGGATCAAAAATCTGGAGAATCACACTACTCTAAACGAAGAAGAGTCTAATTGTGCCTCAGCTTCGGGGGTGATTATTATTGTTGAGATAAAGAGAATCAATCCCCCTCAACACAACTATAATAGAGTTCAATTTTAAAGTATGTGTTACAATACTAACCTTCCTAAACTTGTAACTTATCAAAACTATGGTGATTTAGGAATGTTTCTATTAAATATTTTCAAACACATAAATACAATTCTAAAGAAAACCAAGTAATCATTAAATTTTTCTAAGGTCCAATAGACCAATGTAGGTCTCAGTGGACTTTAATAACCATCATCATCATCACTTGTATATCCATAAGTTATGGTAGTATTTTTTATTATGATGCAAAGATGGATTCCATAACCATTCCATTCTTGAGAAGGCATTGAGAGTACACACTATTTCATTTTGATTGAAATCAAGATTCTTTCCCACCAATAATTTGTTAGACGGTTTTGATAGTTGCAATCAAATTGGCTAAAATTATATTATCTCAATTGAATATTGAACCATTGTAGAGAACTTGATACATAGTCATCTCCCAATGTTCATGCATATATATGCAATCATTTTCCCATAAGGGTTATTCATCAACATGGTTGAGCTAAGTATGGTTTTTTTTAAATGAATGGTATGGTAGTGTTCAAAAAAATAGGGTATTCCCACACAAGATAAACACCTTAAGAAACCACTCACACAACTAGATCAAATATCATAACACCAATTTGTTTACATGGTTTAAACCCTCTAAGAGGGAAATAGTCCACTTCCCCAACCAACATGGCCACTTGAGGAAACATGATAATGTAAAAGAAAAATATTTTACAAAAGATTTTCTCACAATTGATCATCAGAAAATGACCCCCCATGCTATTTAAATAGATACCATGGACCAATCGGGTGCTAATACACATATCAATGTAGCCATTAATATCGAGGATAATATAAGTCGTCAGATCACTCTATGTCTAGAAAATACCTTGATCGTAGGATTACATAACTACAAATGCATATTAATGCACACTAAAAAAACATAGTTTTACCTAAAGACACAGTAAACTAAGTTGATCTTAAATAACTCCTAAGTATCTAAATATCCTAACATCCCCCTTAAGAACAACTTGGGGTAGTATTGAAGGATTTTCAAAGGTGACACAATAAGAGAAGGAAGGAGGAACTTGTATTTCCATAAGTTATGGTAGTATATGTGATTATGATGCAAAGATGGATTCCATGACCATCCCATTCTTGAGAAGGCATTGAGAGTACACACTATGTCATTTTGATAGAATTTAGGGTTCTTTCCCATCAAGAATTTCTTACACCCTTTTGATGGTTTGATATAAATTGGCGAAAATTATGTTATGTCAATTAAGGATTGAACCATTGTAGAGAACTTGATACATAAGCATCGACCAAGTTCTTGCATATGTGTGCAGTAATTTTCCCATAGAGACTATTCGTCAGCACGGTTGACCTAAGTATGGGTTGCTTCAAATGAATTGTAGGGTAGGAGTCACTTAGGTGCCTCCGAAAAAAAAATTCACCTTAACACTATTTCTCTATAACTTCATCCAAATTCTTCTTCACAAACTTCTATACCAATTTATAATTCAATAGTATTTGAGGCAACATGATCTTGTAAATAGTGTACAATAACACTTACTATGTAAGAAATATGCATCCTTCTATTTGCATATATATATTTGTATTCAGTCTTGGCCCTTTTAATGAGCCAATTTATCACATATTATCAAGGGAAGAGTTATTTGTGGATGAAGTGATGTGCAATCATCATCATGAGAATCATGTAGTTCATTTAGGCCTTGTAATATTCTAACATGCTACTAACATCACTTGGCAATGCTAGATTTGGTTGGGATAGACATTACATTTCAAATAGGTTCCTATAGTTTATATCTAATGGGATGTCAATATTGGGTTTTTTATCATTGAAGGTGAAGTTAATTTCAATGGTTTGAGGAGAGAAAAATAACACCATATGTGAATTTAGTGCCATCAACTATAATAAAAAAAAACAATATAGTGGTTAACACAATAAATGGGATTCCCAAAAGGTTTTAAGCCAAACCATAACCAACCCATACTCTTGACAATGAAATTCCCAAAAACAAGTGTCAAGTAACCAATCACTGTTAAGAACCAAATATCAAAATAGCATAAAAACCTCAGAATAAGTACTCAATGCCTTCACAACGAGATAAGTTCATATAATAAGCCTCTTCTATGGGGAAACCTCCTTATACATCATATGAATTCACAGATACCAAATCATTCCAAATGAAAAGGTCTCCTTGGTATATATACAAGACTAGGAGGTACAATTACAACTAATGGACCCAAGCCAGCATAAACAAAATAACAATACTAATGTAATGTGCCCCAATTAAGGGGTAATGTTCCATGATTTATGGATTAACATGCCCCTCCCCTTCAAACAAGTTTTTTCCTCAACTCTTGATTAGTTTTGGATGCTTCTGTATAAAAGATTCATCTTCCCACATGGAATCTTCAGCAGGTAGTTTCTTCCACTTAATGAGATACTCTAAAATTGATCTATTCCTCAGTTGGTGAATTCTTGTTTCAATTATAGCTTCAGGCTCCAATATGATTTTTCCTTCCTCGTCAATTTTTGGAAATATAGTTTGAACTGGGATATTGTCACCTATAACCTTCTTTAAGCATGAAACATGGAAAACTAGGTGTACTCGCGAAGATGCAGGTAGCTCCAATTTGTATGCCATAGTACCAATATTTTGCAACACCTTATAAGGGCCATAGTAATTTGGTGATAATTTATTAGATTTATTATCTTTCTTGAGAGAGATTTGTTTGTATGGTTGTAGTATTAAAAATACCCAATCCCCTGCTTCAAAACTTCTTTCACTACGATGTTGATCTGCTTGTTGTTTCATGTGATTATGTGCCATGGTCAAGTTGTCCTTTAAGAGTTGGAGAACTTGTTGTCGATGCTCGATGTGATCTTCCACTGCTTCAACCTTATATTTTGATTTTAGAGAAGAAGTGATGGATGGTGGGTAATATCCATAAAGCGCCATAAATGGTGTCACTTTTGTTGTAGTATGAAAGGAAGTGTTATACCACCATTCTTCCAAGGGTAACCACTTGAACCATTGTATTTTTTTATCAAAGACAAAGCAACGAAGGTAGCCTTCCATAAAAAATTTCACTATCTCAGTTTGTCCATCAGATTGAGGATGATAAGATGAGCTATGAGCCAATTAAGTACCCAAACAAGAAATAATTATGTCCAAAAATGTCCAGTAAAGATGGGATCTCTGTCACTTACAATAATCTTTGGGCTTCCATGTAGCTTTTGAACTATCTCCATGAATGCAATAACAACTATACTGGATTTGAAAGGATGAGAGAGTGGACAAAAGTGTATGTACTTGGTAAGTCTATCATAAAACACCACGATCACACTCTTTCCTTCAGACTTCGGTCACCTTGTGATGAAATCCATGGAAACCTCCTCCCAACGTTGACTTGGAATGGCTAATGGTTGTAAAATACCTGGGGTCTTAATTGTTTCCACCTTATTTTGTTAGCAAACCAAAAATTCTGCCACAAACCTTTGAGCATCAGTTTTAAGGCCATCCCAAAAAAAATCGCTCTTGACCTTGTGATAGGTTTTCAAAAATATTGAGTGCCCTCCTACCAGAGAGGTGTACAATTCCAAGAGTACATTTTTCTTGAGTTGGAAGTTCTTAAATAAATATAAGCGATATTTGTACCATAGTGAATCATTTTTCCATGTAAATGTATCGGATGCATTGGAATCCTACTGCAACCTTTGAATGAGAGTCCACACTTCTTAGTCATTCTTCCATTCATCCCTTGCTTCTATTATCCAATCAGGTTGGATGATAGAGATAGCATAGAGAAATGCCTCAACATATTCATCCTTTCTTGAGAGTGCATATGCCACAACATTTTTCTCCCCATTTTGTAGATGATTTCAAAGTCATAAACCAACATCTTGGTCACCCATTTTTGTTGTTATTCTAAAGATAGTCTTTGTTCCAAGAAGTATTTAATATTTTCATGCTCTGTTTTGACCTTGAAGTTCCTACCTATTAGGTAAGGGTGTCATTGCATCAATGCATATAGTATTTCCATCATTTCCTTCTCATAAATGGGTTTGTGTAAGTCCTTTCCCTTGAGTGGCGAACTTTCAAGAGCAAGGGGCCTTCCTTCTTGCATTAGAACAACACCAATGCCATTTCCCGAGGCATCACATTCCACAATAAAGGTTTTTTTGAAGTTTGGTGTGGTCAAGACAAGATCTTTGCACATTTCCTCTTTAAGTTGTTCAAAAGCTTGAGTTGTCTCGGGAGTCCATGAAAATGCATCCTTCTTAGTTAATGTAGTTAAAGGTGTTGCTATTCTTCCATAGTTTCGAACAAATTTGCGGTAGTAACCTGTCAAAACCAAAAATCCTCTAAGATTATTCAATGTTTTGGGAATCATCCAGTCCATCATGGATTTAATATTGTTAGGTTCTACCTTGACACATTCATGAGATACAATATGACCCAAATACTATACCTCCTTCACCCCAAATAAACATTTGGATGGTTTGAAATAAAGTTGTTTCTCTTTTAGTAGTTGTAGCACCCTGTCAACATGCCGAATATGATCTTCCCAAGACTTGTTATAGATTAGTATATCATCAAAAAATACTAACATAATTTTTTGAAGGAAGGGTTTGAAAATGGAATTCATCAACCCTTGGAATGTAGAAGGTGAATTTGTAAGGCCAAAAATCCATAATGGCCTTCATGAGTTCCGAATGTTGTTTTTGGGATATCTTCCTCCTTCATTCTAATTTGATGGTACCCTGAATGGTGATCCAACTTTTTGAAGTAGATTGCTTCATGTAGTTCATCTAAAAATTCATCAATGACAGGAATGGGAAACTTATCTTTAATGATGATCTTGTTGATCTCTCTATAATCTGGATGCATATGCCATGAGCCCTCTTTCTTAAGTATTATTACCATCGGTGCATAGTAATAACTTTGGGTAGGTTTAATAATGATATCCTCTAACATTTATTCAACCATACGCTCAATTTCACTCTTCTAGGCATAACAATATATGTAAGGAATGATGTTAGGAGGTACACTCCTAGGAATTAAGTGAATAGCATGATCATGATCATGAGTGGGTGGAAGACCTCTGGGAATATCTTCAAATATTTGGAATGATTATCAATGATCTCTTGGAGATCTGGGGGAATAGATGGCTTAGATGTTTGAACATATAGTGAGCATAGTTGTACAATTACACCCTAATGCCTCTTTTTCAATAATGTTTTCATTCCATTAGAGCTTACCACCTTACTGGGTTTCCTTGTGATACCCCTTAACTCAAATTCCTTTCCTTCCAATGAAAATTTCATGGAAAGTTATTGAAAATTAAAAGCTATTGTTCCCAATTATTGTAACCATTGGATGCCTAATATGACATCATCACCACCCATGGGTATAGAAATCATTGGACTATTCATTACATATTCCCCCATAGTAAGATTGATCTTATGCCATTTTCTTGAGAAATTGTTAGTTCCTCCATTTGCAATCATTACTTGAAACTCTGGCACTAGATATATAAATCAATTGAGAGATTTGGCTAATTTACAGTGAATGAAATTATGAGTACTACCATAATTAATTAGCACTATTACCTTTTTCTTTTTGATATATCCTTCGATCTTGAGGGTTTGAGGAGTTCTAATTCCATCCAATGCATGACATGATATGGTGGGAGTCATCTCTTCAAAAGAAATATCTTCTACATCTTCTTATTGAGATGGTTTTTGTTCTTGTTCTTGTTATTCTTCCTCTTCACAATCTATGTAGAATAATTTCTTCTCACCACACTTATGTCCCTTACTATACTTGTTGTCACAATTAAATCATAAACCTTTTTCTTTTCTTTCCTCCAATTGTCGAGGTGTCAACCTTGTAGGTTGAGGTGGTTTAGAATAAGGAACATTATTTTATTGATAGATGTTAGGGATGGTCCTTCTAGTAGAAATAGCCATATTTCTACTTTCAACATTTCTCGCCACCCTGAACGCATTCTCCAATGATTTGGGTTCCCAAAGGCGAACCTCATGTTGAATTTTATCATTTAAAAATCCTATGAAGACATAAATTAGGTGCTCATCTGGAATACATGTTATCTTTGTATTCAATCTTTGGAATTTATTAATGTGCTCCTCAAATGAAATAGAATAAAAACCTCAGAATAAGTACTCAATGCCTTCACAAAGAGATAATTTCATATAATAATCTTGTTCGAGGGGGAAACTTCCTTATACATCATATGAATTCACAAATACTAGATTACTCCAAATGAAAAGGTCTCCTTGGTATATATAGGAGACTAAGAGGTACAATTACAACTAATGGACCCAAGCCAACATAAATAAAATAACAATACTAATGTAATATGCCCCAATTAAGAGGTAATGTGCCACGATTTAGATCTTAACAATCACATAGAATGAGCACTTCCCAAAAGGAGGGAGGAAAATAGGACAATAAAATCAATGGATAGAAGGAATGATGATAATTAGAATTCGATACAAAAGGCCTCCTATAATGAAACACATTCACAACTCAAGAAAAGTTAATCCATGTTTATAACTAAGTAATAAAAATGGGTGTTTCCATAGAAGATGATAACAAATTCGCAGAATGCTCAAATAGGAGGAAAATTACAACCAGGAGACAATATCCATGATTTGATTGAGACTGTGTAGGGTTCAAGCCCAAAATTTCACCATGTAATATGATGATTGCATCAAAACATAGAGATATAGGTGATTGGTTTGTTCATGAAACAATATCTTCCTCACAACATAAGGAAATCCCTTTAATCACCACACAAAATACCCAAGTCATAACAATGCCCAACAAATAAGGTTAAATGATGGGCTCTTTGAGTAGCCTCAAGGATAATAAAAAGGACCAATGGTGGTGAGACCAACAACAATAGTAGCTTGAAAACCTTATCTAGATTAAGAAAGTTCAAAAAAAAGGAACGTCATGCTAGTATGTCTACCAAGTTTATGGGTTTATGAATATATATGAGTAGAATTATATGAAATGCAAAAGGGTAAGGAAAAAAATACAAGGAAGGACCAAAGAATCGACCACAATAGAAACTAAACATATCACCCATGAAACCATAACATAATTAGAACTTTAAGAGTAAATAAAAGGAGAGACGTGCATCAAAATCAAGTAAATATAGTTGGGTTTGATAGTGCGCCAACACTCCAAAACACTAGGATGAACTCCAACTCAATCGATGACCAAGTGTAGTACTCATATTAGTAATCCATATGTGGAATTTATGGATATCAACAATATTTATAGAGGTGTAGGATAAAATTCCCTAGAAATAGCCTCAATCAAAATTATATAGCTCCAACCAAGAGCAGCTAAAAATGAAATGCAAAGTGCAAATTCCAATGAGGAAATTGACTAAGGAATTCATACTTCCTCAATGAACATCAATTATCATAAGATAATGAAGTGATAAAATTGATCAAGATACATATTCATCAAGTATTTTTTCCATGAATAAATAGTACTATGAGAGATAAGTGACCCTATTCTCAACCAAGACTAACAAAACAAATCCCAATATGACCATTTGCAATCATGATAAATAAAAAAAACAAATCTCAATACTACCATTTCTTTTTTTTTGGTAATCCTGAACCTTTTTGATAGGTGAGGGACTACCTTGGCTGAGATGCCACAACCGACGGGTATCTAACCCATCAAATTCACCCGAGGATCGCACCCATCCTGGACTGCACCAACCCTTAACATGGATGGATTTGAGGTGTACCCAGGGGTTTCGAACCGGTGACTTTCACTTACTGAGTTCCTTAATAATGCACTCCCTCACCGACTTCTCTATACCTTGGGGACATTCCATACTACCATTTACAATCATGGTAAATAATAATAAATTACTTATTGTTTCAATAGTTTTAAAGTTTTCAACAACATATACTGTATCAATGGATTCATGAGGCATGTTATTTTAACACAACATGAGGTAATGAAGATGACACTTGAACATGAAATGTTTTAACTGTTTCACACTTTATATTTATTTCCTTATGTAAATAAATAATCATTATTTTATTATGTATGTGTTATAATTTTATTAAATAGAACCAGAAGAGAAAGACCATCATCATCTACCATATATTACATTAATGTACCACAACCATATGCCAACCAAGGTGGATATAACTAAGAACAATCACTAGGAAAAACTTTCACAAAACCACTTACGTGCCATTATATCATATCATCACCCATATGTGTGACAAGGAAAACATGAGTCGATAAGCATTGTCATTGTAACATCCCCTTTTTCAAACCCCAAACTAGAAATGTGTATTGTAAATGTTATGTGGTTGAGATCCAAGCGATGTATATTATAAATGTGATGTATAGCTGAGAGACAATATGTAAACGATGTAAATTGAAATATAATGAAGAAATTTATTTACAGCTACAAACAGACACTGAAAAAGATTGGGGGATAAGTATCCACAAGAGAGGGTAGGGATCCAAGGGGGTGAGAGTTACCCATATCTATTAAACCAAAATCCATTTCCTATTTTTCTCTAAATTATCCTTGCCATGAACCTTGCATTAGTTTTTGAGTTTTATAGAGCCCAATCATTGAATTCATGTAAGAGGGTTGGTGTGAGACTCACTTCCCATAGTTATTGAGAGCATGGGGGTTGAGTACAATCATTTTGGGGAAGAGTGCGAGTCAAGAAAGCAAGAGAAAGAGAGGAAATTTGTATGGGTACGAGATGAGAATTATGCATTCACATTTTTGCATAGAGAGTTGTTTTTACATGGAGTTTTATGTCCAGCAATAGAGTTCTAAGTGTGAGAGATTATAGGCAATTGTTGTGGACATGTTTGTCTATTGTTTGGAGCTTTAATTTTGTAGAGAAATAAGTTGTGTGTCTGGGAGCGACAGTCTATTCAAAATTTGTTCAAGAAGCATGTGTTTGGTTGTTGGGCGAATTTGTGTTGCAATTATGAAATTCTTGAAGTCCCAGCAAGAATAATTCATGTCCAACCTATGTTGGAAGCCCTGGAGGGAAGTGGAAAGGCCTGAGGGATTTGAGAAGTGAAGGGGGATTCCATCCCTTGGGTTTCGCAGGTTGAGGGGAAGAGTGTTGGTGGACTGGAATTAGATGTGAGTTTGACTCTTGAGAGGGGAACATTATTCAGCCTTAGGGACCACCATCTCTTGTGGATTCATAGCCCTAGATCAAGGGTGTCTTGTTTTTGAGAACTGGAGTAGAAAGACTATTGTTGGGAGGAACATATGTCCTCTGCAACAGGTTGCACATTTCATTAAGATAAGTGTTCTTATGTGTTGTGTTTATTCATGTTAATTGTTGAGACGATTCTTATGCAATTTACTCTGATTTATATTTGATTATTATTGTTTGTTGTGAGCAGAATGATGCATTTAAATATCTGCTTGTGTGGTTGAATGATGTTGTATATTAATTAGTTGTTCTATGACAGTTAAGAAGTTATATTTACGTTTTGGGGAAGCATAGAGAGTTACATGTGAATGAATCTCATGTTGAGTATTATTTCCATATATACATTTAGTAACAGAAATTTTTAATGGGTCATTTTAGTAGTGACATGACCCAGTTGGGGGATAAGTATGTTACAAAGTGGTATCGGAGCTATTGGTTCAGCATTGGACCTATATGGGCGAAGAACTAGTGGAAATTTAAGTAAATTCATTGTTCAATATTTTGTCAATGACATATTTGGGGAAAAACAGAGAAATTATGGAGAAATCCCCAAATCCGTGGGAAATCTTTGATTTTGAATGACAATGGATAGTTTTATATGGTTAATGGAGTAGAGCGATAAAGTTGCAGACCAAAATTTGACTTGGAATGGTCGAAATCCAAGTTTTAATGACCGCTTGTAGAGTTACAGGAAGTTTGGTGAATCAACAGCCGAGATCGCTTTTGATCTTGAAATCGACGACTGAGATTCATCATGATAAATTTAAAAATCCATAAGGTTTGTCCATTTAGAAGGTGGAACAAATCAATGACTGAGATTCAATTTATGTGGTTGAAAGTTGGAAGAAATCGATCGTCCAGATCCACCTGGAATTTAATAAAAAAAAATCTAGGTGTTGAAGTTCCCCAATCGAATTCGTCGATGGTCGATGGTCGATGGTCAAATCGACGAAATTCGAGGAGAATTTTAAGTTTTCCAACAAAAATCACCAATGGTCAATGGTCAAATTGGTGATTTTGGGAAAGAGTTGATTTCGGCCAAAGGAAACCTATGATCGTCAATGGTCGATGGCCTGGGATCGACAGATTTTGGCCAAAATTTCTAAGTGTTGAGGTTCGCCAACAAAACTTTCCAATGACAAACGGTTGGGGATCAACAGGATTTGAAGAAATTTTCATACGTCCAAAGAGGATCATCGATCATTGATGACCGACGAATCAAGGATTGGTGGAATTCGGCAAAGGTTTCCTGTGTCCAGGAGTATTGTTGATCATCCATGACCGAAGAATCGGGGATTGGTAGATTGTGACGAGATTTTTCATTAACCAAGACAAGTGGTTGATTGTAGATGAAGGAAAGGAGGATGATGACATCATCATCCACATGTCATGCCAAGTTAGCATCCATGTGTTGTTCCATATCACCCAAGTTGAAACCTCAAGATGGCATGTCATACCACATGAGCAGTTGTGACGTCAACCAACAGAAGTGGTCTATGGTCGATGGTCAAGTCAGTCGATTTGGGGAAGTGTTTTTGACAGACATCTAGGATCGTCGATCACCAATGAACCAATGGTTGGTCATTGGATGAATTAGTGAGGATTTTTCATTCACCAACAAATATTATTGATGGTTGATGGTCGAATCGGTCATCTTAGAGTTGTGCACAAAATTGGTCGTCAGGGAGTTGGGTCGATGGCTGACGGTCGGGTCAACAGTTTGGGGAAAATGTTGTGCATTCCCAAAGGATAACATTGGTCACCGATGGTGAATATAGCGTGAATTAATGGCTCAAATTCCACGTGATCTGAGATCAATGGTTCAAATTTAAAGAGTTGTTATAATAGTAAAACAGTTGAATTTTTAAGAATGTTTCGGGCTTTTACATGTCACGAACTTGTGAGCCAATTTTGAGTCTTTAAAAGACATTTTTAGTTAGTCGGAACCCATGAGAATATAGTGTACCAAGGTACACTATGTCTCTACATATCAAATAATTACTCAGAGACAGATATCCAATGAGCTAAACGGTTTGCAAAATGGATCTTATATGAGAAAGTTACAGCCAAAATAGTGAAGGTAAAATTTTGGCACCAAAATTAATTCTAGAGGGCATAACCCCATGCTTAGAAGTTTGTTTTGGGAATAGGAGTAGTCAATAGAAATATTATGACCTATAAGAGCTAGGGATGAAATCAGATTTCAGTTATGGGTACCTGGAAAATGTGTTGGGAGTGAAAGAAGGCACTTCTAGCATATAGGGATAAATTGGGTAAAATAGTCAAAACTTCTCTAGACCATAACTTTCAGCTCGGAGCTCGGATTTGAGAAAAAGAATAGTTATTGGAAAGGTTTTGAGGAGTAGAAGACATATTTCAAACTATAATTTTAAATTGGGTGTTATATTTTCTCATAAGGGAAAAAATATATTGATGTAGCAGTAAATGAGTGGAAATTGCAGCATTTGGATCTTGTAACTTTTCACTCAGAACTCAGATTGAGGCATGATATCAGTCATTGTAAATATGTCTCGGAGATGAATGAAATTAAGGAATTTTACTTGGGAGTAATGCATTAATATTATTCATAATTTAAAATGAAGAATGACCTATAATATAATTAATAAATATTTTGCAATATGCTTAATTATAATGACAATTGTTGCATGCGCATTCTTGCAGAATTAGAAATATAGAAGAGAAGACTCTAGTTCCTACAAGATAACTAGAGATATGGAGGATGCTCAAGGTTCTTACAGCCATGAAGAAGAAATTATAGGTCTGCATGTCAACATGGGTAATGTTGAGACTGAGTCTAACCTAAGAAGAGATAGGCATGAGCATATAACTATGAGAAGCCTACAAAAAGAAGTGAAAAGCTATGTTGGAATACTAAGATGGGGGGTGAATCGGTATGAGAACTTTTTGTAAGTTTTAAACCTGTGAAGTAAAGAAATGCATATAGATTCTTAAGCAAAACAGAAATTAATCAATGGCTCATTCACATAGTACATAGAGATTTATACCGGAAACCCTCAACTGAGAAAACCTTTCTTATATTCATTATATCGAATTTCACCATTCACCATACAATATATACAATGTTTTTAGGTATTCCATAGATACCAAAACCCTAATCCCTTAATCCGGGATTAATTTAGAAAATCGCTAAAAAATAGCAAAATTCGCTAAAAATATCAAAAATTGCCCAAAAAACAATTTCAAGACGTTGCCCTGAATGTTGCGCGTAACTAGGGGGGGCATACCTGGCCCCCCCAAGGACCCCCCTAGGAAGCGCCCAGTGCACATGATACAGAGAGCACTACTAGAGGGATCGTCAGAGGCAGTTGTTGAACCTGACACGCCCTCACACACACATGCAAAGAATATAACATATACCCAACATTCTCCCACTTGTTGTTTTCTTTGCATCCAAGGGTCCACAAGGTTATATAGTCAACAATCTAGGGCAGAAATTCCCATTTTTACTCTACACCGGGAGAACTTTTATGTGCTCATAGACTTTGTCAATAAATCTGCAACATTCTTCAAAGTGTCAACCTTTTCCAGCAACACCTTCTTTTCCTCAACCATGTCTCTCACAAAGTGATACTGAACATTAATATGCTTTGTCTTCAAATGATAAACTGGGTTCTTTTCCAGGAAGATTTCACTCTAACTGTCACAATCTAATCTCATTTCTTTTTTTATCAGCCCAATACCTGAACACAATCTCTGTAACCATACTACTTCCTTGCTTGCATGAGTGGTTGCCATGTATTTAGCTTATGTAGTTGAGATTGCTACTACAGCTTGTCTTTTGCTCATCCAACTGATTGATCCTCCAAATAGGTTAAACACATACCCACTTGTATATCTTCTACTATCCAGATCTCCAGCCCAGTCTACATCAACAAGGCCATGTATGTCCACCACTTTGTCCAATCCTGGTCTTCCTTGGTAGCACAATCCATAATTGGTAGTGCCACGCAAATACCTGAAGACCCTCTTTACTGTTGTTCAATGCTCCTTCCATGGTTTCGACATATACCTGCTCAAAACTCCCACTGCATGTGCAATGTCTGGTCTAGTACAGACCATTGCATACATCAAACTGCCAACTGCACTGGCATACAGAACATGGGACATGTCCTCTTCTTCTTCCTGTGTCTTGGGACACTGATCTGTGGATAACTTTACACCTATAGGAATAGGAACCTTGACCAGTTTACTTCCATGCATATTAAACCTCTGCAATATTGTCTCAACGTATTTTCTCTGATTCAACCAGAGTTTCATGTTTGCACGATCTCTTTTAATCTCCATTCCCATAATGAAGTTAGCAACACTGATATCCTTCATGTCAAATTTGGAGGATAGATGTGATTTCACCTCCTTGATAACATCCATGTTATTTCCTACCAACAACATGTCATTAACATACAACACTACATAAATGAAGTGATTACCAACCCGCTTGAAATATACACAGTGATCAGCCCTGCTTCTCACAAATCCCAATCCAAGGATGTATGTGTCAAACTTTTGGTACCACATCCTAGGTGATTGTTTCATACCATATAGTGACTTCTTTAGCTTACATACCAACTCTTTCTTTCCCTTTACTACAAAGCCTTCTGGCTGCTTCATGTAGATTTCTTCTTCTAGATCCCCATGTAGGAATGTTGTCTTCACATCCATCTGTTCCACTTCAAGATCAAAAGTAGCAGCAATACATAGAAGAAATCTAATAGAAGTTAACTTAGAAACAGGAGAAAAAATCTCACTAAAGTCAATTCCCTCTACCTGGGAATAACCTTTTTCTACTAACCGAGCTTTGTATTTCTCCGCTTTTCCTTCTGCATTAAACTTCTTCTTAAACAACCATTTGCTACCAATAGATTTTCTTCCAGATGGCAACTCAACTATATCCCATGCCTCATTCTTATCCAAGGCATCCATTTCTTCAACCATGGCCTTCTTCCAGAGTTTACTATCTTCTGAATTCACTACTTCCCTGACAGTTCTGGGATCATCATCAGTAATAGATAAAGAAAAATTGGAATGAAAATCAAGTGGACTATACCTTTATGGTTGCCTTCTTTCTCTCACTGATCTCCTCAATAATGGGGTATGATTTTCTTCTTCTTATTATGCTTCATCTTCTTCAAATGATTCAGATTTTGCATCATCCAACTCTAGCTCTATTTTCTCAGGTTCATCTTGCCTTGGTAGGAATTCCTGTTTGGACACATCTTTTACCTCTCTAAAAACAACATCTCGACTGTAAACACTCTTCTTATTTTCTGGGTTCCAAAGCTTATAACCTTTCACACCATCTTTATAACCAATAAAGATACACTTTTCAGCTTTTTTATCCATCTTACTCCTATTTTCCTTTGGAACATGTACTTAAGCATCACAACCAAACACTCTAAGATGTTGAAGAGAGGGTTTATTTTCAGTCCATACCTCGTGTGGAGTTTTTTCAACCAAAGCTGATGAAGGTGATCGATTGAACAAGTAACATGATGTACCCACTGCCTCTACCCAGAATTCTTGTCCTAACTCAGCATCGCTGAGCATGCTCCTTGTTTTTTCGATCAATGTCATGGTCATCCTTTCTGCAACTCCATTATGCTGAGGAGTTTATGGAGTAGTCTTCTGCCTTGCTATACCACACTTCTTACAGAATTATTTGAATTCATTTCTACAGAATTCTCCACCATTATCTGTTCTCAATACCTTTATTTTCTTCTCTATCTGATTTTCTACCAGAGCCTTAAACTCTTTAAATTTATCAAATACCTCAGATTTCTTTCTAAGAAAATAAATCCATGTGTTCCTTGAGAAATCATCTATGAATGAAACATAATACACAAACTTGCCTATTGATGGAACAGGCACAGGTTCAAACACATCATTGTGTATCAACTCTAAGATCCCTTTGCTCTTGTAGCACCACATGGGAATATTACTCAATTTTGTTTACCATATATGCAATGTTCACAAAAATCAAAATCCAAAGTGCAATTAGACATACCTTCAACCATGCCTTTATTGTGTAGTGTTTGAAGGCCCTTTTCTCCAATATGCCCCTGTCTTTGATGCCACGGCATGGTCTTCTTTTCAGGGACGATATTGGTCTTGTCTTCTTTATTTGTTCGCTCAAGGACAACAGAATTGTTACACCCATTAGTATAAGTGCTTCCCAACAACTTGTATAGAGTTCCACACTGAAATCCCCTCATCAACACCATTTCTCCTCGTACCATCTTGCAAGTGTTCTTTCCAAATACAGTATCCACTCCTGCATCATCCAACTTGCTTATAGATATTAGGCTCCTGGCAAGTTTTGGAATGTGCAGAACCCTAGAGAGAGTTCTAATCCTTCCATATTTTAGCAACAACTTAACCCTTCCACATCCCATGATTATGGTTGTCGATTCATCTCCTAGGAATACATCACCACCATCGTATTTTTCATATTCAAAGAGCCACTCCCTGTGAGGAGTCAGATGGTATGACACACCTGAGACGATAAACCATACATCACAGTCTGCATGTGTACCTGTAGATGCCAGGTAAACATCACCTCCTTCTTCAGTGGATGTTTTCACCTCTATCGAAGAGGTACTATCAGATCCCTTTGGTTTTTCAACCTTCTTAGACTTGCAATCTCTCTTATAATTCCCTGTTTTACCACACTTCCAGCATTTCCTCAAAGATTTTCCTGGAGACTTAGATCTACCTATAGATTTAGATCTCCCCCCCGAAGGCTTACCAGGATTCTTGTCTTGGGTACGACCTCTTACAAACAAATCATATGTGTTATGACTATCCATGTTTTTCTTCCTCATCTCTTCACATAACAAGGATGAAACTACATCCTCAAACTTCAATGTAGATTGAGTGGTACTACCAATTGCTACAACTAGATTATCCCAAGAGTCTATCAAAGAACATAACAAAGTAATACACTTATCTTCTTCTGCAATCGTGATATTAACATAGACAAGTTTACTTATTAGAGTATTAAAGGCATTTAGATGTTTTGTCATAGAATCTCCATCTTCCATCCTAAGATGATACAGCTTCTTTCGAAGAAACAACTTGTTTACCAGGGACTTTGATTGATACAAATTCCCCAACTTATCCCATAGTTCCTTGGTTGTATATTCTCCCGAGACATTCAACAACATCGAATTTGTCAGGCATAGTCGAATAGTACTCCTTGCTCTTCTTCCAACTTCTCCCAATCTTCCTTCGACATACCAGTAGGTGGTGTACTAGTAGTTTGTGTACTAGTAGGTTGTGTACCAGTAGCCTGTGTGATAGTAGACGGTGTACCAGTAGGCTGTGTACCAAGATCCACAGTGATCCATTGTTCTTTGTCTACAAGAAGTCCTCCATATTGAGCTTCCATAGCTCAATTTTTTTACCATTTAACTTCTCTATCTCGATTCTAGATGAGCTCACCATTCCTCTTTCTATACTCGAATCTCCACTGCAAAATCTCCCACTAAACCCAGGTTTATCACAAACCCAAGATAAACTTGATCTATCAAGACCGAGCCAAACCCTCAACAAAAAAGGCGTCCCTCTGAAGCCAAAAACAATCTCTGATACCACATGTAAGTTTTAAACCTGTGAAGTAAATAAATGCATATAGATTCTTAAGCAAAACAAAAATTAATCAATGGCTTATTCACATAGTACACAGAGATTTATACTGGAAACCCTCAACCAGGAAAACCTTTCTTATATTCATTATATCGAATTTCACCATTCACCATACAATATATATAATGGTTTTAGGTATTCCATAGATACCAAAACCCTAATCCCTTAATCCGGGATTAATTTAGAAAACCGCTAAAAAATAGCAAAATCCGCTAAAAATAGCAAAAACTGCCCAAAAACAAATTTCGGGGTGTTGCCCCAAAAACTGTGTGTAACCAGGGGGGGGAATATCTGGCCTTCCTTGGGACCCCCCTAGGAATTTCCTGGCGCACATGACACAGATATCACTACTAGAGGGATCCAACCCCCTAGTTTACAAGATCCAACCTGAAGGAAGCTCTAACTACCTGTGTTCTTTGGATCCAACTAGAAGGAGGCTATGACCCCCTAATTTACAGGATCCAACCTGAAGGAAGATCCAACTCCCTATGTTCTTTGGCACCAACCAAAATGAGGCTACAACCCCCTTTCCTTTCCTCGTCCTATCACCCTGAAAAATAAGTATAGACTCAACTTGTCACTACCACTAATATTGTAACTGCCACTGTCACCAAAACATCAACATGTCACTGTCACTGTCACATCAACCTGTAATTGTCATTGTCACATCAACATGTGACTACAACTGTCACATCAACCTGTCACTATCATTTCCACTGTTACTATCACTGATATACCATCATCAACCAGCTATAACCTGATCTACTTGCATGGATACCAAAACTATCACCATACCATGTGCATCAACCATGTATCTAAACATGTACCATACCATGTACATCAACCATGTATCTAAACCTTTACCATACCATGTACATCAACCATGCATCAACCATGTACCAAAACATGTACCATACCATGTACCAAAACTTATACCATACCATGTACCAAGATCACCAAGAAGTGCCTCTAGGAATGTACCACATCATCATCAACTCATGAACCATAACATCACTAAGATGGGTCTCAATATCACCAATCAGGTACCATAAGATTTCATCAATGATGTATCTCAACCAAGTACCAAATATTGTGCCTCATAGATATGCCACCATATACCCCGCACATAGGTAGAACAATATATTTGGATGTAATAAAGGTCAATATTAATAAGGCCTTTCAATAAAATAGAATAAGGCGGATGTACGAAGACCTAATAGAAGCTTCCGCTTCTAGAAGGATCTTCCTCTAGATGCTTCTTTTTAGTATAAATAGGATTCGAGGGTATGAGAACCCTAACTTCGATATTATTGTAGTAGAGTTATGCTCAACTGGAGGTTTCCCCCTCGAAGAGGCCCGTGAACATTGCTTTTAGATTCAAAGTGATATTTATGTTATTATTCTCTTATCATTTCAGTGCTATTGTGGTGAATGTTCTGGTTATATTGTTGTTATTCTGCCATTTCTAGCATTTTATTTCTGTTCTGCATACATTTTATATCTAGTATATTAAAAGTGGTATCAGAGCACTTTCCTCAGCAGAAAGTGTGGGTTAATTTTTTTTTCAGGGTAGAGATGTATTTCGGCATCTTTAAGCCACATAGATCTGTCATTACGCGCATAAACCCACGGTTGAGGGATTCATGTACACAGAAAATACAAGTGGTACTTAAGTGCACATCTGTTGGCCACCCTTGTAACCCTTGTTGGTACCCCTTCGAGTGGTAGTGCATCAGACAGCACCTGTGTACGTATCAGCCTAGATTACCTAAAGCCCTCTTTAGATAAACCAATCAGCCACCTGACTGTTATAGTGTCACCGAGAACAGCACTCCAGAAGATACTCTCTAATACCTGGGTAGTCGGGTTG